>MU380544.1:0-22930 GCA_022495085.1 Xylaria sp. FL1042
TTTATTTATATATAATATAGCTTTTTTAGCTAATTATATTAAGCAATATTTATAAATTTTTAAATAATAAATATTATTATATTTATTAACTAAAAATTTTTATATTATTAAATAATTAAAGTTATTATTTTATAATGCTTTTATTAACTATATTATTTTTTAATTTTATAATATTTTAAAATATAATATTATAAGTTATTATATAAAAAAAAAAATATTTTTACCTATGCTATTAATTTGCTGCTTTTTTACTAAAAATTTTATATTATTAAATTTTATAAAAGCTAAAGCTAAAAATATTAATATTTTATTATTTAAAACTATTTTATTAATAGCCGCCGATTTTTTTATATTTTAAAAACTTTTAAGTTATAATATATATATAGCTTTTGCTTTTTTTTTTTATTTTATTTTTTTTTATATAGCTTATTTTATATTATATAATTATTATTATAGTTTATATATATTTTTTTAGCTTTTATTTTTTTTATAAAATATTTCTTTTTATTTTTTTAATATTTAAAAATAATATAATATTTATATTTAATATTTTTTAAGCAAAATTTTATAATATATTTAAATTTATAATAATTATAATATTATATAATTTTTAGCTTTTTTATAAAAAGTTTATAGTTAAATAATTATGCTTTTTATATTAAGCTATTATTATAAATAACTTTAGCTGCTGCAAAACTATTTAAATATATTATAATAAAAATAAATTTTATTTTTATATTTTTTAATATTATTTTTTTATATTATATAATTTTTAAATGCTTATTATATAGCAGTTATAATAATGCTTTATTAAAATATATTTTTTAGATTTATTTTATAAATATTTTTTTAATTATTATTATAATTTTTTTGCTTTATATTTTTGCGTTTTTTTTAAAAGCTTTAATAATTTATTTTTTATTATTAGTTTTTTTAAGCACTGCGTTTTTAAATATAACTATTATATTATTACTTTATAACTTCTTAGCTATTATTATATTATTTTTAATTAAAACTATATTTATAGCTTTAATAATATTTACTAGCGTTTTTTTTTTTAAGTTATTTAATTAATTATTTATTTTAACTAAAATCTTTTTATTATTTTTTATAAGCTTAGCTTTATTAATATAATTTAGCTATATAGCTACTATTATTTACGCTTAATTTTTAATTAAGTTTATTATTATTAAAATAAACGCTTATTTAAAAGCTTTTTATAAAGTTTTATTTAAATTATAATATATAAATAATTAGTTTTTTTTATTATTTTTTATTGCTTTAGCTATTTATTTTTTATTAGTTAACTTTATAATAATTATTATAACATGTTTTTTTTTAATTTATTTTACGTAAATATTTTAAATTATATATAATAGCTATATTTTTTTTGCGTTTTTTTAAAAAAAAAGTTCTTTTTTTACTTTATTATTTAATATTAGCTATAGTATAAGTTTTAATATTTTATTTATAGCATTTTTTAAACCTGTAAATTTTTTAGCGGTATATTTTTTATAAAAACGCTACTAGGTTATAGTTATATTATTAATAAGTTTTAGTTGCGCGTTTATCGCGTTTTTAATAAATAAGTTATTTATTATTATTAATAAAATTTTTACGTCGCCTGTTATTTATAGCATAAATACGACTTTTTTACTAGGTATAATTTTTTCTTTTAAATTTAATAAATATAATTATTTAAAGCTATTTTATAAACTTATAAAGTTATAAATAAATTTATTAAAAGCTTTTATTAATATTTAATAATAATAGTTTTTTAATAATAACTAAAACTTATTTAAAAAATAATAGTTTTAATATTTATTTAAAAAATAAACTAATAAAGTTATTATATTAAATTAGCTTAAAAATATTTTTATTTTATATATTTAAGCTTTTTTTAATAATATATAAATAATTTTAATATATAATAACTATAATTTTTATATATATAATAATTTTTTAACTATTTATATAAAAAATAAAATATAGCTAATATTTTATAAGCTTTATTATAATTATATTATATAAATATTAAATATTAATATTTTTAGTTTATTTAAAAAAAAGTTATATAAATAATTTAAAGCTATTTTAATAGTTTATTATAAGGCTTAAATTAATATTTTTATAATATATATAATAAAATAAGCTTAAAAAATAGTTAAAATATAGCTATAAAATTATTTAATATTATTAAAATTAAAATATATTATTTTAAAAAACTTAAATATAATAAAATTATTAATATTTAATTTTTTAAGCGTTAAATAGTTAAAAATATTTAATTTTTTAAATATTATATTAAATATAATAATTAAAACGCTTATAAAAAATTAAAATTTATAGCAAACTAATATAAAGTTTATTATAAAATATATTTTTTTTAATAATTTTTATTAAAAGCTATTTTTAAAAAAAGCTAGCAAAGTTTTAAATAGCTAGGCTTTAAAAATTATATTATTATAAGCGCGCGTTAATTATTTTAAAGCTAAGCTTTAAAAAAAAGTTAAAAAAGTTAAAGCAAAAATTAAATTAACGCTAAATTAGCGATTTATTTAAATAATATATATATAATAGGTTAAATAGCAGCTAAAATTAAAAAAAATATACGCTAATAAGGCAGACAATATAAAAAAACCTAGAGTTAAGATAACAGATGTTAAAGACTTTATTAAGGTCGCAATAAGCTAATTAATAAGGAACTATCGAAAAAAAAGTGATATAGGTGGTATTGGCTGAAAAAAAGGCTTCATTGTGTAATTGGTAGTAAAATTAGTAGGTGGCTCGCGATGGGGTGGCTCGTGAGACCCTAGCTCTGCTTAGGTACTCGTCTAAGGAATCGCACAAAGTAGATTCTATGCTTGTGAGTCGGTAACGCTTTACATGAACATATATGCTACGTCACACGTACAAGTATATAGACACCGATCAACAACTGAAGCGCCAAAGGATAGCCAATAATAGGTTGTAATGTGGCACGATAATAAGGAATGGCTAAGCTATTGGATATAAACGATCCCGGACGATAGCTTCAACTGCATGTCGAGCACATCAGGATCTTAAGAGCCATAGTCACTTAGTAGCTGAATAAGACTGCTCCATAGTTCAAGCCCGCTCTCAAGTGTGCTTTTCACATTCTATCTAATTCTCCCCGATTCTATCGATTCACCGACGTACTTTATGTTAGGTCGACGTGCAGTTAAGGCTGTTGTTCGGGATCATCCACAACGAATAGCCTAGCCATTCTTTGTCGTCGTCCAGCATAGAGCGGCGTCGTGGGTCTGACAGGGACAAATTCGAATTGTAGCCGAGTCCGGGTCTAAAGGTGATACGCGAGCGACTTGATAGACCGTTGAAGTGCATTATACGGGCTCTTGGCCGGTTTGTTGATGTGCAAAATGGTTCCAACCAGAGCTGACTTTACCTTCCCGGCTCCACCAATGCTGGATCATATTACCTAGTAAAACAGTGTTGTCTCAAGAGATTCTTGTTGTAAGGTGTCCTAAGAGGTGTCCTAAGAGCTAGGAGCTAAGAGCTAAGAGATAAGCTTAAATAACACGGTCGCAATCTAGTCGTAAGCCAGCTTGTGCTAAATGGTGTCTTTGATTGACGCTCAGCTTGTATCTCAACAGGGTCTACCCAGCTCCAAATAATGTGAGGAAACATGGAGTACGGGGTATGGTGTTGGGCAACTACGCTAGCTAATTCCCCATTCCCTGTCAAAGTGGTGGCTGTGAGGACCAGTGATGAATCTCTACAGGACGTGTTTCGCGTTCTACTGCAACATGAAGGCTTCGGGGGAGTACTGTCCACAGTAGCACTATCGGCAAAGAAAATTGTAGTGATAGAAGATATGGTCATAAGCGTGATAGTAATGATCGAAGCATTAAACATTAACTATTATATGCTATAATATAACCGTTGTCCAATTAGGTAGCTAAGATATCGCTACCGTAACTTAACGGCAACACCACTCTGGCTCTATCTGCCAGGCACCATGCTTTGCCGCAGCTATCAGCTTGTGAAGCTCCCATAAACAAGCACACAATGCGAGGTTGCTGTTTAATCAAACCTACCCAACAGGCTATGTGGTATTGATCGAGTAGCTTTTAGAAGTAACGCAATTATCCGGTAAGAGGAGCACGATACCTCTGTCCCCTGTGGAACTACTCTGATCGCTAATTAGGCCGACTCCTACACTAGTCATCAAACTCATAGTCTGTAAGGTTAGCTATCCTGTCACGATAGTTGACCTGGTGTTTTAGACTCTTTGCAAGGGCACGCCAGTCGGCTTCATTCGCCTTGTAGCAAGAATCGACGTCTTTCGCGGCATAGGCTGTGAGTCGGATGAATCTTATAGCCAGTTGAGAATCCAAACGAGAGAAATTATCTGAATCTGGAAGCGACGTAGAGGATGCTTTTTGACGCTTGACTACGGCAGAGCGCAAATTTGAAAGAGTTTCGCAGATCATGTCCACCTTTTCATCCTGCGCGAATAAGGGCATATCTTCACCAAAAAAAGATCTTATTGTAGCATCGAATAAGTGGGCAACAGGGCGGGTCGCGTAGTCATAGAGGATCTCATGAGCGAGTTGCGGACAGATAAGCTCAATCTTCGAATAAGCTTGCGTGTCCGAGATTATTCTGGCAGCCTCGAAGTAAAGGCGGGCAAGACGCTGTTGTGTTTGATAATCCACTGAATTGGGCTGTGACGGGGAAGCAAGTTGAAAAAGAGTCTATGGATTTGGGCGCGGTCAACGAGGCGGACATGACGTAGGTAGAATAGTGTAGGATTGAACAACGTACCTTGCGTATAAAGACATCTTGAACCGCCGACAGCTGCTTTTCCTGGTCCTCTTGTGTCACCTTTTCAAGCTTCTTAGCCTGACTGTTCTGGCCTAAGACGACCTCTATAGTGTCAACAGACATGTTGGTTTCGTCGACAATAAGTATGACATGTTCCAGGAGGATGGGGTACGAAATTTTGTTTTCATGTAGCAGCTTTACGGCGGAAGTAACAACACTCTCAATTTTGACGAGCGCTTGAAATTTGCGGTCCGGATTGGACATCCAGCAACAGTTCAAGAAATAGTCCAGCGTCACAGTCGCATGTTTAGGGTGGTATTTAAAAAGCATAACTCTTTTGCGGTTGTCGTACCGAATAGGCACAATAGTTCTACAGCCTGGGATAGGGGGTGGGTTTGCGCAAATGATGGTGTGGATGTGAATTTGAAGGTGAAAGCCCTGTCGATCCTGGTTTGATTTTAGGTTAAGCCCGGGCAGACAGGCAGCTTGAGATGGGAAGTGAGCACTTACAGTTTTTTTTATGTGTGTATATCCCCCCGTGGGTTTCGTTTTCTTCGGTATGGGTGATAGCTTGCCTTGTAGTTGCCGTATGCGCTTATTGGTGGCCCGCTTAACTGGCGCATCCATTGTTGGTGGTCTGGAAATATTGCCCATGAGGCGGTATACAACACAAAAATGGACGAGGATGCTTTGCTGCCGTTCGGTTAAACGTTTTACAAAGCGGGTAAGTCGAGGCAAGGGGATATGCGATGTATTGTGCTGAGCCGTTGGTGATCTAGATGTCTATAACACACGGGTCCGGTGTAGTGGCGGAATACGGTCGCGAACGGAAGATTCTGGTAATGGCTCGGCTAGCTTGGCTAGAGAATTGGGGGTAAATAAGATGTGGCACTGAGGCACGGCGAGAAAAACTAGTATGTATAAAGCTAAGTCTGGCCAAGCCTGTGAGGCATGTGAAATCTAGGCCCTAACATTTGATATAAGGGATATGATTTTATTCGGTATATTGGCTAAGTGGGTACTAGATGACGGACCCATGTCAAGGTGAAAGGGGTCCCACACAATTTTACGTAGAGACACGGTCACCACTAGATCTAGATCAACAACGCAACAAAAATCCACTACCAATCCATAAAAAAAATAAGTCTTGTTTGTAACCCTAAAGTGTGGTTTTATATAGGGATACGTAGGGTCCTTAGATATGCCTCGCAGGGTATAGCTACCCCTTAAGGAGTACCCTATGCTGCTAAGCTGACTCTTGAGCTCCTCTATCATAGATACAGTTGGATAAGTGAAATGCTCAAGAGTGAACGACTCGTTCCAAACAACTCCCTCGTCAAGATAGTCCTAGTCATCCGGTATGTCAGTTGTTCTCTAGCGCAGAACCTCGAGTTCCTCGGCCAAAAACAAGCCAGAGGTGATCATTTAGTTTCATAGATTCAAAAAGAAGGGCTGCTCGGTTGACTAAAGGGTGTAAATCGTCCTGGGACGCCTCGGAAGAGCGAGTCTTCCAGGTCATAATTTGCATGGCTTGCGTCCACGCTACGTCCGGGACCCTGCCCTCACGTAAGGCAACACAGATATAGACAAAGATCATCTCCAATTATTGTCTTTAAGTCAGAAAAGCAGTAATAAATTCCGCATATAGACGAGATATATTTATTTAACGCTCTTCAGCTTACTGTTGCATGTAGCGGGCAATTCAAACGACATTCTAAAGGCAGACATAAAAGTTCGGCCTGATTGTCGATGCAGCGGTTAAAGATAGTAGCAGTATCAAAAGCAAGGCCATGCGCCTCGAATATAGCAGCAGGGCGTTGTAGCTTGCTAGCTATGCCGTTGTCGAAAGCAATAGTCAACAATTCCTTAGTCCTATATCAAATAAAATAGTAAACACCTCTCGCCCACAGCCAAGTAAAATAAAGTAAAGTAGCCTTACCAGCTCACCGCGAACACCATGGCTTCCTAGACACGGTTGCTACTCCAGTTGCTGATCACCTCTGGCGGTCCCTCGACAACAAAAGCTAGATGGCAACTAGAGCACATAGCCCCAGGGAGAACCTCCTGGCTTGACAATACCATCTTAAAAAACGGCATAGATCTGTCGTATAAAACAAGGTGATCTCAACAGTAGATAGTTGCAGGCAGGCGGATTAAGAGGTAGAAGGTAGGAGGTAGGTAGAATGGGTAGTAGTAGGAAGTAGGTAGGTTAGATAGAATCGTGCGAACATTGTTGGAGAACGGCACAGATCCAAAACCTGTCGAACGAATAGTTCGGCTCCGCCTTGTACGCTGCTTCTTATAGCGGTTGTACGGATATAGCACGCCTCTTTATCGAACATGGAGGTGCTCTGGGCGCTCAAGGACTTCTTAGGACGCCACTAGAGGCAGCGGCACATCAAGGACACGTCGAGATTCTACGACTGCTATTGGACAAAGGGACCAGCGTGGACGGCAATGGTAGCACGACCAGATGTCTGCTCTACGGGTCTGGAGAAGGACACAGGCAGGTTGTGCAGCTGCTATTAGAACGACGTGACGATCACATCGGCCGCAAAACAAGCATCTAGGGGTGGCCAAGCTCCTCTCGGCACGGCTTGATGTACAACCAAACATTCAGGATACTTACTATATCTTCTTGAACTCCCCAGCGAACTCCCGAGCCTCCATCGCGTCAGCTGCTAGCTATCCATTGTGCAGATGTACACAGCTACGTAATCCAATCATTCGTATTAGTCAACATGTCAGTCAGTGGCATCGCCCATTAACCAAACTTGATGGAT
Source organism: Xylaria sp. FL1042 (assembly GCA_022495085.1). NCBI lineage: Eukaryota > Fungi > Ascomycota > Sordariomycetes > Xylariales > Xylariaceae > Xylaria > Xylaria sp. FL1042. Next base: position 7,593 of record MU380544.1, read on the forward strand.
TCTGGCCCCAGAATAACCCCAACGACATCGAACATTCTTTCCCCAACAGATAGCAAGATAGCTCCCGTTTTGTTTTGGGAGGATCGTTTGTGTCACGGCATTCGGTGTCTCAGTCCCTTGCTTCAGAATAAGACATATAGACATCGTCACCAAGCTCTGAAGCAGGTTGATTCGTTGTACATCAATATTTAGTGTTCCCCTTTTATTCCCGGAAGCATCGCAGGAGGTCAAAAGGTCATTGGTATCTCGGAAGACTTCTGCAATTCGGGAATATTCTCAAGTCACGGTTTCGGGCTATTCTAAGGGTCCGCACAAACGTATTCGGCGAATAATTCCTAGGCAACACAACTACTTCAGGACATCATTCCGAAGTGAGATGGCACAGCATCGCTCGTTTGTGGGCTGACAAAACGGGATTTATAATGCGCGCCGTTGGTGTGCGTGGGTGCAGTCTTTTCGGGTGCTCATGACTCCAGAGCACTTCCAATTAGCCGGGCAGGGCCACCAACGGAGCGGCACAGGTGGGGTCTCTGGCACGTGGAGGTGAATTATACCATCGGGAACCATGTTCATATGTGATGAGGCTTGGGTTATGTTGATTCGTATATAGATGAGGATAGACTTGAATAGCACTAGTGCCAGCTCAAGTTTCTTTTTTCGACAGTCACATTCGATACGCGGTGCCGATACCCTGGAATTACCGTCGGAGGTCGGTGGCTTCATCATGCGGCGCGGTCGAGTGTAACCAACTGGTGTGGTCGAGTAGCCCAATGACTGTACGTAAATGGCTTGAATACCAGCCTGCTTACCAACGACCACGTGTATCGTCACAATTTACATTGATTGCTACTTTGGCCAGTGACATCGTGTCTCCGTATTCTACCTCATGCGCGGAATAGGATTCCAAATCGTCGCTAGTGGTTGTGGCGCCCCAAGGACCTTTCCCGAAAACGAGGTTTCCTTGTATGCCACAGACAATAGTGCTGATAAGTCTTGTGCTACCAAAAAGTCTATAAAAGATCAGATGCTCTCCCTTTCGTGGCAGTATGGACTCGCCACTATTCAACAGAGCTTACACTTCTTCGCATCAAACACTTGCTCCCGAATATTTCCGCAAATCAATAAAAAATAACATGGCCACCAGCGAGCCCCGTCTCCGTGTAGCCATCGTCGGCTCCGGCATCGCGGGACTAGCAGCAGCCCGGATTCTCCGGGAAAAGCATGACGTCACAGTCTACGAGCGCGGCGAGCCCTCCGTTGAGACCGGAGGCCAAGGTATTGCGGCCTTCCCCAACGGGACGCACATTCTCGAGAGCATGGGCTTCGACTACAATCGTGCCGGTTCCATCGAGATCGCTGGGTGGAACTCGTTTGACAAGGACGGGAAGTATCTTTGCAGCTATGATTACGATATGAGAGAACGATATGGGGCACCGTTTGTCTGCCATATGCGCGTGGATTTCCGTAAGGAGCTGCGTAGGTCAAATCCATAGTCCCTTCCTTCTCGTTGACCTGGCGTGGGAGCGGAAGGTGTCTTGGACGTTTTTCTCAGGCTATAGAGCGCGCATTAGTTACGTTCAAAAAGTGGTAACTAACTTTGGTCATATAGTGAGACTAGCTACGGCCCCCGCTGTCGATTTGGGCCTTGTTGCAAGCGCATCTCCCGCGATTCCAGTGTGGAATAATGCTGCTGTCGATCTCGACGCCGAAGCGGGGAGAATCACACTACAGGACGGATCTGTGGTCGAAGCAGATATTGTTATAGGTAGAGTAGAGGCTGCACTCATTCGCCCAGATAAGCCCCCACAACACAGGAACTAATGTAATACCATAGTCGCCGACGGTGTTCATTCGCGGCTGCGTAACAAAATTCTCCGTGAGCCCGTCAGTACTCAAAAAACAGGACTAGAATGTTGCCGTATCGCAGTCTCGGCGGAACGGGTTGAAGAGGCCCTCGGTAAGTTACCACAATGGTGGCAAGACCAGCGCGAAACCGGAAAAGGTAACGTCCATACCGTCGAAGCAGTGGATGCGGACGGCACAATGCGAGTACTGGTGGCATATCCGCTACGCAACTTCACGTGGATGAATATGACATGGATATTCCCGACTAGAAAGGAGCGAAAGAGCACGGCGAGTCTGTGGCACACGGATGGAGATCGAGACGAGATCTTGGAGATCTACGAGGATTTCGATGATGACTTGAAGACCATGTTGCGGTGAGTAGGCGAAGGTGAGGAATTTTGGGATCTGGTTTAATGCTGATGAACCGTAGACTCGGCGACCAAGCTAAGTTGTGGGAACTCCGAGATCTCGAGCCCCTGGCAACATGGGCGTCCGGAAGGGCGATCCTCATCGGCGACGCTGCCCATGCCATGACGCCTATACAGGGGCAAGGTGAGATGCTTTTACGGTGACGGAGCGTTTGACACACTGCTAACTTAAGATGAATAGGAGGTAACATGGCCCTCGAAGACGCGGATGCTCTTCGCCTTCTTACGCAGCCAGGCGTCACACGGGATAGCGTGCCGGAGGTGCTGAGGAAAATTGACAGCATAAGACGACCGCGTGCCACCAGGGTACTCATGAACACACGATCCACTTCCACGGTGTCGGATCGATATGCGAAGTTCGACGAGCATTGCTCCTACCCTGGTATATTTGGTGTCATCCAGCAACAACCTACAGTTGCATGAGGACCGCGGAGAAAAATAAACGACATATGATTGAGCATTTTGGGCGGGGTATGAGCGTTGATGTTGAAATATTGCTTTTGAGGGGATTGATAAACTTGTAGTCTCTTGTTTTATTTATACCTATTGCGTGGGCTGCAATGAACACCCTCCCCCTTTAATCTATAATAATGCAAGAATGATCTGCTACCGTGCGGCATTCATCTTGGCTTGAGAAGTAGTGGGTGTGTTCTAGCTATAAGGGTTTCCAATTTCTAACAAATAGTTGGCATGGCAACCCCTAAAGATTAACCGAAAGGTTTGGGGTCACCAGTCTGTGTTGACATACCTAGTCATAGCCTATAGGCAAGGCCTCGAATAAAAAAGCCTTCGTTATCTGTAATCACAAAGTGAGCCAATCAAATCGGCATCTACTGCTGGAGACAAAACTAAACCTGTCTTGCTTTCCCCCTTCCCCCAATCTACGTTTTTGTCTGAACCCCTTTCGTTATTTTAAAATGACAGTAAGTCAATGAATGCTAAGATGACTATAGTTGATCTATTGACGGCTACGGCTACAGACTTAGAAGCAGCCCTTCGTGGCGGTCGCATTACTAGGTAAGTGGCTTGTTTCTTCCTACTTGCACCGTATATAGGAATACAATGGTTATCTTAAGGCTGTCCTCTCGACATCGTCAGAGGAATCCGTCCTTCGTATAGCCCGAGGAGTTGATCACGAGCAATTTTCTGGGAAAACCCGTGGGCCTCTGCATGGGATTCCCATCATCTTGAAGGTAAAATTTACAAGAAACTGAAGCCGTTGTGTCTTAACGCATAGGATGGTTAATCCAGGAACAGGACAATATCGCCACTAATTCAGAGCTTAGGATGGAAACAACCGTCGGAACTTACGCCCTAGTTGGATCTCGTGTCGGCATCGTAGCACCACTCTCCAGGCGGGTATAGTATCACTTTGTTGGTATCTACTACTCATCTGTTATACCAATGCTGCTCCAGCCATCACTGACTCTTATTTCCCAAGGAGGCTTCAGGATGCCGGCGCTGTCTTGATTGGCAGGGGAAATCTCAGCGTAAGTACATTCATTCTTCATCACACGCATAGAGCCTTATGGCTAAAACGTGGTACACATTTTGAGGAAGTTGCTGCACTTCACATATTAGGAATTTTAACATAAATACACTGTCTTGTCGTGGCATATTCAGTATTCATCACTTTTACTGTCAAAGTCCTTATTCATCAGACGGCGATCACTGATTAATAGATGCCGCAGGAAGTGAGTAACTATCGGTAAATTTTCTCGGGTAGTTTCCCTCGTGATGACATTCTTAACACTATATGGGGGTTTTCAGATGCCATGTAGATAGCTGTGGGTGGCCTCACACAAACTCCTTATGCAGCAGGGGGGAAATTGCGGAACGATGGATTTGGCGAACATAGTGCCAGTCGTCTCTCCAATTAAGAAAATTAGGTACGATGAGAATTGAAAGTTGCTGTTATAACCACGTTGCTATACCTGGAGTCCCGGAGGTTCCTCCTCGAGGTCTTGTGTTGCCGTTGCTGCCGGACTCGTCCCTGTCTCCATCAGTACTGACAAAACGGATCGATTCTCTTCCCTGTAACCCGTAACGACCTCTATTCTCTCAAGCCGACGCTGGGACTAATATCTCAAGAAGGAGTCTGCCAGATTTCGTCCGAGTTCGATTCTGCCGGGCCCATTGCCCGGGATCCTGGGGATATAACCGTACTCCTCGATGCAGTAGCAGATCCTCTTCAAAACACAAACATGATACCCGCGGGAGGCTATTTAGATAGACTAACAGGAACCTCCGGGGGAATACGAATCGGTGTTCCGGATCCCCAAAAATGGCACTTACCTGCAGCTGTAGCGGTGCCGAATCCTGACGTAGAAAGGCAGCAGGTACGTGTAGTAGCAAGCTTCAGACGCTCTTTCGAACAAAAGATATTAGGCCGTTTAACCACCGTATCAAGGAACGCAATATTCTTAATGCATATGAGACACTCCGTAAGGCCGGTGCCTACGTCAAGAATGTCGAAATCGCACCTCTGAGTGGTCTCGAAGTTGACGGGATGAACCTTATAGCTCGGGCCATGAGTGAGTCAGCTACATGGATCGTGAAGGCTTACTTACTTGGTATGACAACGAGGTTGGTCCGCTGATATTGAATATGTTCCATATCTAGACTCCGGGTTCAAACCCGAATTCGAAGCATATTTGCAGAATTTAGAAGTTAGTAAAGTACGAACATTGGACGACGTGGTACACTTTATGCGCGATCACGCCGACTTGGAATTGCCTAAAGGTTGGTCTCTACAACACTTAATCACTTTGTCTACAATTATTCTTGCTTATTTTTCGGATAAACATAGCTCACCAATCACGACAATAGAATCCCCTAATCTCGTACGGCTAGAGAACACGGCTGTATTCCGGCTATCGCCCACCGAACGGCCTCAGGCAATCCAAGCAATGAGAGACTCTGGCTAGTGTCAGGCCATTGATCACTGCTTAGAACAACACGGAGTCGACGTTATACTAGGTCCAGCTGATAGTGAGATTGATGACTATTACACCGCAGCAGGTAAGAAGGAAAGGGATCAAACCATTTTGCTCTTCTCCCCCCGGCGGGTGTTCTCTCTTTCATCCTGACCCTGAGCCCCCCAGTCCAGATAACATCCTGGTCGATCACCAGATGAATATTATTGCTGTACGGACTACCCCATGGCAACATTACCGTTATCGTATTTAGACTAACGGCCGCCCCTTTGGAATTTGTTCATTAGCGTCAAAGTACTAAGAAGGTACACTCGTCCAACTAATGAGTGCTTGGGAAACACTGTTCGGCGAAAGGAGGCGGATACCTACTTGTCCTATGGATCACCCGAAAAGTGAACTGTGGTGAGGAAATGCTCGGCGAAACGATTTGAATAAGGATCTCACGGAGAAAAGAGAGACCTAACCTGAAAGGAGAACTTAGCTCTTGAATCGGCCTAGTTTAGCGCCTCAGAACCTTTGCTTTCAAACACATTCATTTGCAAGCAACTCGTAACACGATAAACCTGGACATTTATATGTTTCATTCCAGATATCAAGTGTGCTATCTGTCGCACTACTATGGATACAGGCTAACGGAGGCTATTCAGACTAGCTGGAAGATGCAACTAGCTAGCCCGGGTGATCTTCGGAAGCCTTAGTCAGCCGCGCACACCTATATATACAGAGCCTGCTAAATAGGCTAGGAGGAGCCTACTTAGCTAGTTTAACAATAACAATTAATAAAAACAATTTAGACTTTACTAGTAGGTGCCACTATAGTGCAATAGTTATAAGCCTAGTTTATACTTTATAATCTAGCAAGTTAAAATCGCAAAAGCTGCTGTTTTACTAGTTAACTATTTGCGATTACTTTATTAACGTTTTATAGCTTTTATTTGCTTATTTTAATATTATTTTTTTTTAAATATAAATTTAAATTTAATTAAAATTATTTTACTTATATTTATAAGCGCGCAGCTTATATTATAAATATATATATAAACTAATTAATATATTTAGCTAAAAATAATAGCACGTTTTTAAAGCTTAAAAAGTATAATAAATTTTAATAAGCTAGTTTTTTAAAATATTAATATATTAATAAACGTGCTAAAAATATTTACGCTAAATTATATATAATAATAAAAAAATATAAAAAAGCAAGCTAAATATAATGCTTAATATAAAGCTTAGCTAAAATTTTTTAAAAAAACTAAAAGCGTTAAGCTAGCATTTTTATATATAGCTATAATAATAAAAATTATAACGCTGCTAAAAATAAAACATAAAAATTATTTAAAGCTTATAATAAAATAAATTAGCTGCTTTAATTATTATAATATATTATAAAATTAAATAATAATTTTTATTAATTTAAAGCTTATATTATTAATTTTTATAAAGCTTTAGCTTTTATATTTAAAAATAAAGCTATTTATTTATAATATTATAATTGCTTTAAAAAAATATATAGCGTTTATTTATAAAAATATAGTTAATAAAGTATATAAAGCTTATAAAGCTATATTAAAAAAAGCTTTATATAAAAAAATTAAGCTTAAAATATAATATAAAAGTTAAATAAATGTTTATATATATATATATATTTTTAATATATTAAAAATTAAAAAATATTTAAAAATATAAAATTTTTTGCTTGTAATTATATATATAGCTTTTATTTAAACTAAAATATGCTTAAATAAAATTATTAAATATAAAGCGCTTAATAATATTTTAAAAATATATATATTTAGCTTTAAAAAATATAATAAATAGCTAAAAGCTTAAATAAAATAAAATAATATTAAATATATTAATAAAGTTTATATAATATTAAAACAAGCTAACTGCTTTTATTGCTTTTATAAAAAAATTAATATATATTTTTAATTATTTATTATATATTAAAAGCTAAAAAATATACTATTTAAAAAAAAAATTAAAAATAAAAAGCTTTTAATAAGCAGTAAAAAGTTTAAAATATATTAAAAATATAAAAATAAAAAATAGCATAATTTTTATAAAATTATTTTTAAAAGTTAACTTTTATAAAATTAAGCTAAAAATTTATATAAGCAAAAAGTATAAAATAAATAGCTAAAATTAAATATAATATATTAAGCAAGTAAAAAGTAGTAAAATAATTATAAAAATGCTTTTTTAATAAAAACGCTTATAAAAAGTAGCTTTTTTTTTATTTTATAATTATGCTAAAATAGTGCTACAAATGCTAAAACGCTAAAAATATAGCTTAATAAGCGCGTACAAGTATTAACAAGCGCGTTTAATATATAATTAAATAATTATTAGCCTGTTAGCAAAAGATCTTTTTAACAGCGTTAAAAAAATTAAAGGTATATCGCATTATTATAAATACAGGCTAACAAAAGCTATTTAAACTAGCTAAAAAATATAACTAGCTAGCCCAGATAATCTTCAGAAGCCTTAGTTAGCCGCGCACACCTATATATATAAAGCCTGCTAAATAGGCTAGGAGAAGCCTACTTAGCTAGTTTAACAATAACAATTAATAGAAGCAATTCAGACTTCACTAGTAGGTGCCACTGTAGTGCGACACTATCTTATGACTGTAAGGATAGATATCGTATAAGCTACCTCAGGATCTATAGCCTACTCATCTCCATGTATTAATTAAGCTAATATTGAAAGTTAGGCTTTCTATGGAGACCTAGCTCTGCAATAATTATTGAACACCCGGTACGAAAACGTGGTGCAGTGGTCACATTGGCTCCGCTGCCCTTGGCGCCCAGGAAGGGCTTTAGCTCGTAGCCGCCGGATCATACGAAATTAGTCGTACACACCTGGACACTATGCTACTGGCTTTTCACCAACCCTAGAGGAATGTTCGTGTTCAAATACGACAACTCTGTCCACCTCTATGAATCAACATATGGGGGATGCACTACCAATCTACCGGAATAGCCGAGCTCTATCGATCCCTTGTCCGTGGTATAAAATAATAGGGCATCAAGGACATTGCTTCTCGAGCTGTGGGGCTGCTATTATCGGGCGGTGTGGTATGCATCCAATACCTTTGTACGGAGGTTGGGGGCCAACAGTCTTAATAAGCCTTAACAATTTAGTACGGTGCAAATCACTTACTATCTACGGTAGGTATTTCTTAATTAGGAAAAGGTTCGACTATTTTTTGCTAGACCGCTAAGGGCCCGATACTGACATATCTTTTACTTCGCAGACCGTTACCAGACTAAGACCCAACCTGCCGAGTTGTTACAAGGATAGTTAGAGTCATTCCTAATTGAGAAGCATCTACCGTAGGTTGTGAATAATACATACTATACTTAATTGTTAAGACTCATCAAGACTTTTGGCCCCCAACCTCGGTACAGGGTGTTTAAAATTGTGTGGTCCTATTTTGAGAATTAATAATGTGTGGACCTGTTACGGCCATACTGGGAAGCTGAGACAGAGCCGGTTAACAAGTACAGGTACCTAATGAGTGACCAGACAAGCTGAGGATAGCCCCCCTCCCTGTTAACCCACCTAATACTCTATCAATGAGAATGTTAAGACTACTTAGTAAGAAGAAAAGAAATAAAAGGATTTAGATACAGCAAAATGATATCCCTTCTTGCCCTAGTCAGATCCTTTCACTATTGTGTGTCAGCTTACTAAGTAGTCGTGTATGTATAGGCCGTAAAAAGATTAGGATGGGTGACTGGTCTGTATTATTTTAGAGCGTGGCGATTACATTAGCGAAGTATTCATATACAATAATTGTTTAACTAAAAAATATATTGCTATGAAGCTTTTCTTAATGCCTTCGCTTCTAGGTTTCTTTTTCTTTCAAAATATATCATTTAAGTGAAAGCTGCAAAAGGCTACTTTAGGGGTTAGTAATTACTTGTCACAAATCTGTTCAATCTTCGGCTAGGACTGTGCACACCCTTAATCGTACATAAATGTACATATACGAACACCCTGCAAGTTTGGGCATGGAGGGTCTTTTTACTCCTCACATACAGCTAATGTAGCTCGCAGGGGTAAAGGCTGAGAAGCAAAGATAGTGGCGCCTCCGCACTTCTAGCAAGCTCTTTATCCCTTCTTCAATTCATGTCCACACCTCAAAGATGAGAAGACGTCTCTGATCTAGGATTCGCTAGTTATCAATGGCGGTGTTTCAATACCAACCACTAAATATCGTGGACCGGCAAATTCGACTACTCACTCTTCTTCCGGATTCGGGTCGTGTTAGGTGTCGTCTTCGACATGTCTCCCTCGAAAAACTCCAAGACGAATATGAGACATTATCCTATTGCTGGGGGTTGCAGACAAGTCGACAAGTCAAGATCTCAGTTAATGGCTTGGATTTCCTGATAGCGGCAAATCTCCACGCGGCTTTATTGCGTTTACGGCACCTCGATTACTACCGCCCCAAGACACTGTGGATAGATGCCATTTGCATCAATCAGAGCGACCCCATCGAGAAGAGCAATCAAATAACTCTTATGGGAGATATTTATAGCTTATCTCGGCGCGTTATTATATGGATAGGCGAACATGACGCTTTGACCGAGTACGCTTTCAGAGGACTAACGTTTATGGCTGCTCGGTCCAAAACCGGCGAAAAGTTCAACTATTACGACTGGAAGTACGTGCAGCGGAGCGGTAGAATCATGTCACGTAACCCGGTGAATCTGGATGCCATGGTCAGCGGCGCTGCTTTTAGTGCTTTGTTCTCACGACCGTGGTTTCGAAGAGTATGGGTTATACAAGAGGTTGTTCTGCCTCCCCAAGCAGTTGTCGTTTGCGGCAAGTTCCAGATCGATTGGGACTCAATCGCAAAGGCCCAGGGTATATCAAAGACGAGCTTCGACGTTAACAATCATTTGGGTACAATGCTGCGCTTCCAAGCCTGGCCCAAGGATCTTGCCAATGATATTTTTTGCCGCGTAATAATGGCATCACATCAAGAAGCTACCAAACCAAGAGACAGGATATACGGGCTTTCAGGCATTGATTATCTACGCCATAATGAACCCTTTGTCAAGATTGATTAGTATGTGTGCCACATGCTTTCCAAAGCCCTATCGAGCTAGGTGTACAACTCACCAGCCGATATACACCCTACTATTTGTTGTGAGACTAACATACAATCTGCCAGCGAGGTAGACGATATGCAGATATTCGCTGCATTTACTAGGGCCTATCTTGAGCGTACAAGAAATCTACAGGTTCTCGCTATCTGTAGAGGGTGCAAAGATAGAGACGCCTCACAAGAGTTTTATCCGTCGTGGGCTATTGACCCCGCCTACGAGGCCAGGAAAGAACCTCTGGCTTGCGATCAAATCAGTTGGAGATTCACCCGCTGGGAAGCATATCCTCACGGCCTTAGGGCAGGCGGAAGCATCCCATGTAACCTAACTTTCACCGGGAACTCGTTGGGGATCCGGGGTTTCCGATTTGATGCCGTGGCAGCCTGTAGCCCCGTCAACTGTCCCGGGCCCCCCCGTTATAAGGAAACAGAAGCGTCAGCGAGAGGACCCTTGTGGGGAAGTGCCATTGCATTCTATTCGATCTACCTGAAAGGCGGACTCTCTTCTTGGCAGAGTGCTCTCAGCTTTTGCCGACTCTACCTTGCGTCTAAGAAGATGTGTGAGGACGCCGATTTGGGTGAAACCTACCTGCCGACCGGCCAGGCTACACTAGATGCATTTTGGCAAGTTCTTCGCGGACCGAATTTACCAATAGACCACCCAAATGCAGAAGCTAGCGCTAGGAAACAGTGCGAAGACTTTGATGAGATGCTGAGACGCAAGACCGGCGGGTCAATTGGGGTGAAGTCCAGTGCATCCATTATACGCGCAATATTAAGGAACTCGATATATATGGAGTTATTCCCCCTTGTTAGTATGACGAGGCAACGACGGTTTTTCATCTCAAAAAATGGATATATGGGACTTGGACCGCGAGAGACTAAAGTTGGTGACAGCATCATATTACTTCAAGGACATCAAGCGCCTATCTTGGCCCGACCTACGGAGGGGAAACATTGGAAGGTTGTAGGGGATGGCTATGTGCATGGCATAATGGAAGGCTCGGTATTTCACCTGGAGAAATGCGAACTTTTGTGGTTTGATTAATTAATCCCTTTAATGAACATATGATACTATATATTACTGATTAATTATTTACGGACATAGCATTCTACTGAGGTTCAGTCGTTTTTAACCACCTCGTTCTTACCGAGAAAAGGGCGTAGGAGAAGGTGGTCTTTAGCAATAAAAGCCAAGAGCTTTGCACAAACAGTCGTACCATTCTACTCGTCAGTCACAATCTCTCCGACTCCACCGCGAGGTCACGACTTCGGCGAGGTCACGACTTCGTTTTCTCTGCGTCAACTCTCCGCTAAAAAACTGGGCCAGCGAGTGGCACTGCCACGCCGCATGGTCCGTAGACGTGGCCAAGTGAGGACGGACAGTAGTAGACGCGTCACCGACCAGGGTAACCCGATCGTGAAAGAATGAGCTCTCGAAACACAGCACGTCGTTTACTTTCGTAACGAACGGACTTTTGGTTGTTCGGATGAGATCAGGAAAGGGGGCCGCCATATGCGGCAGCATCTGGTCTCGATGCTTTCCTCAGATCTCAAGACGTGCCAGTCCGGCTGGGACTGTGTTTTTGTGATGCCATCCTTCAGTCCCGGTAAAAATCCCCGCCATTTCAGGAGATCCCTCGTCGATGTTGTAATACCACAGCCAGTTGATGACTCGCTTGCCCGGCTCAAAGCAACCGTCGTCGATTGAGATGAGATAACTACAACGAGGTGAGTTGGGTACAAACAAGATTGGCTGCGCAACCACTACGGCTAATATGTGTGAAAAGGGGGGAGGAGTATAATTATGCATACCATACTATGTATCAGTCTTTCAAGAGCCGTGTCGCAGCTCCATCGCTAAAGAACTTGGCAACCTCCCCCCTCCTGGAAATGCACAATGACGGACTCGTCATCCCGTGAAGGCTCTAATTCGTAGACCCGCGCCACACTACGGTACCTCACCTCACCTCTCCGTCACCGTTCCCGGCAGTCGGCGGCTCGGGGCACGCCTTTGAAGACACGCCGTCGAGATTGATGCGGAGGATGCGATAGAGGAGACCCCAGCTCGTCAGATGGCGCCAGATCCGAGCGCTCCAGACCCCGACGTACTACGAGATGTGGGCACGGAATATAGGGATTGAGGCCCGCGATCGCGTTAGCTCGTAATTGCTGAGGAAATTCTCCAGGTTGACGGCGATGCCGCCGCTCCGGGCTCGCCTTTTTGTTCTAGTATCGTGAAGTTGCTGCCCATGGGCTTAAACATGATGCCGTGCATGAGATCGGCCAATGATCCGCCGACCTGGAATAGCCGTTAGTCCCGTGAGAATCTCGTATGGGTACGAGGGCTCTCGGGTGTGGCCCTCCTTGCGATGAGCTTACGATGACAAAGTTACGTAGTGGCTGCGCCTGCTTGAGCGCGAGGTCAGAGGAAGATACAACTCTATCCAATGTTTTGCGGATCGCCGAATGAATGGCCGCCTTTCCCTGAGTACCTATATAGTTGTAGCTATGTAGCATATGCCAGCGGTCAACACAGCCAAACCAAACTAAACAATTGCCTTTAATTGGTTTGAGCCCGAATTTCGGCTTGTTTGACTGATTTGGCTAGTTTCCGTGATTGACTTGGCCCAATTAATTAGGTGTGGGGGTGGGGTGGCCAAGGGTACAGGTCATGACCTTCGGTCAACAACTGCAACTGACCTTTTCTCATCAAAAACCCCCTGTAAATTCTTTTAAGAAAAATAAGGAAAATTACTTGAATTATCTGTCAATCAGTTAAGACAAAATAAAAGACTCGTGATTGAATTGGCAAATAAAATATAATCGTTATTTTGGCTTGGTTGGTCAAGTTATTTGCCAATCAGTCAAAATAATGCTTAGGCTGTGTTGAACACTGATTTTAAAGGGTTTATCATTCAATGAAGCGAAATACATCCTTCACCCCGCCTTGTTTCCTTCCATTACAACAAATCTACTAGGAAATTAGCATCGATTCTTAAACTTTTTTCCTATCATCAATCAGAAAGGAGGGAAAAGGCACGAATTCGACAATTTATCTCATGTCAAGACCATCACTTCACTATGCGACGAGCTTACCTTCTTCTAAATATACCGTCAGCATTATCCAGAGCCGCACAAGGTTCGCTAGCCACCGGCCGTCAATATTCCAGTTCATCTAGCATGTCATTGCACAGCTCATCAGCTTCTTCATTTTCGGATCGAGGAACCCAAATATAGTCCACTGAGCCCAGTTCCTTGACCTTGTCATCGAGATCGGAAGCTTTTTCGATCAGGTCGCGATTGGCGACTTCATAGCCAGCTGCGTTTTGCCATCCGTTGCGCGCCCATTTGTAGATCCAATTGTCCATACATCCGATGGCATATCTAGAGTCGGAGTGAATGCGGAGCACGAGTCTAGGGTACGAATTCAATTCTTCGTATTTCTCTAGAGCCCATTCGAGAGCCATTATTATAGCTGTGATTTCAGCTCGTTGGTTGGTTGGAATATCTTCGTCCCGTGGTAATCTCAGCGTTTGGGAAATGGATGAGCCGGACCGAGTTTTGAGAACACACGCGGCGGCGCCAACGGCCCATGGTCTACCATTACCACGACAGCCCCCGTCAACGTAGAATTCCATGACATAGACCATGGTGCTAGTGAGGCTTCTTTGCGCGTTTTGAGTGCGTATCCAAGTGAAAGGACGATGCTTAACTAGGATCAGGAAGAGTTGCGTTTGCGGCCGGAAATACGTGATGTTAGTATGAGATTTTCTATTTGCTTCTGCTGATTGCGTATACATACATATGTACTTACCTACATGTACCTACTTAGAGATGTGCTTTCTGCTTTGTATCCACTCAGTATAAAGCCTTGGCTAAGGTAATTACTACGCTTTAGTCGAAGATCTATACTGGTTGTAAATATTGCTTGTTTATTTTTAAAATATAAGCTACCTTTTATCTTTTATATATTTACTTATATAAACGGTGGTATAAAGTACTTATATTTTAAGGCCTATGCTTAAGGTGTTTTTATTTAATAGTTAAAATTATAACTATTTTTTTTTTTAAATAATTATTATAATTATTAACTATTAGCGTTTTAATAATTTTAATTAAATTAGCTTAAAAATATTATTTTTGCTTTTTTTTTGCTAAATTTATTAAATTTGTTTTTTTTTAGTTTTTTTGCTGCGATAATTATTTAACTATTTTTTATAGCTTTTTATAATCTTTTTTTAATATTATTTTATTTATATATTAAAAACTTTTTATTAAATAATTATTATTATTATAAGCTAAATATAAATTATTTTTATTATATTTGCTAAAAAATTATATTTTTTTTAAGCTTTATAATTAATATATATTATTTTAATAATAATTTATTATAGCTTATAAGCTATTATAATAAAGTTTTAATTTATTAGTACGCTATTTAATTTTTAAAACTTAGTTGCTTATTATATAAATTTTAATTAAACTTTTTTTTTTTATAAATAAGCTTATATTTAGTTTTTTAATATTTTTAAATTATTAAAATTATTTTTTATTAATAATATTTTATAGTTATAAGCTAAATATTATTAAAATATTATTTTTTTTTATTAGTTTATAAATATATTTAATAGTTTTTTTAAATAATTGCTGTTAAAAAAATTTTATATTAAATAAAAAAAAATAACTATTATAGCCGCTTAGTTAAAATATTTAATTATAAATATAAATAATAGTTTTTAAAAATATAAAAAAATTAAAATATTATTAAATAATATTTTTTTTTAATATAATTTATTTAATATTTTTATTTGCTTTTTTAATTTTACTATTATTTTAAAGTTATAATAAAATTATTAATTTTATTATTAAATTATATAATTTATATTATATTATAGTTATTTTATTTATAAAGGCGCTTTTATTATTATTAATTTATTTATAAAAATAATTAAATATTTTTTTAATTTAAATAATTAATAACTTTATAGCTTTAAATATAATATTAAA
>MU380545.1:0-22894 GCA_022495085.1 Xylaria sp. FL1042
TTAAAAAATTATTTAATTAAAATATTTAACTTTAAACGGTATTTATAAATTAAATAAAATAGTTATTAAAAAATAGTTATTATTTTTAAAATCTTCGGATTTTTCTTTTTCGAACTATATATAATTTTATTTATTACCTTTTTTAGTTTAGCGTGGCCTTATCGATAACGCTAAGCTTAATTAAGTACTAATATTTTTTTTATACCTTGCTTGTACCCAGTATACCCACTAATTTCCTTATTATTGCAATTTTAATTTTACCTAGGTGTATACCTATACAAAAATTTGTTTTTGAACAGTTACCCCTCTCGGACCCCCTAAATGAACCCCACCCCCATATTTCTCTCACCTTAGCCTTCCCGGTCGTGTATTATAGCACCTCATCAGACATTCCGTAGATCATCAAGTGTCATTTGGCTAGTCTGAGCGCCAACAGCGTTTTTTTTTTTTTTTTTTTTTTTTTATGAATTCTCAGTATGCTCATACATGCTTAACTAATTCGGATGATGAAAAGGAATTACCCCCTTAAAGGAACCTAGGTATGTACGGCTTACTCAATCCAGTCTAATGGATTATTTTCACACTGTGGAAACCAAAGCAAAAGGTAACCAAAACAAAAACAATGACGAAATGCGGCTCGCGACCAAAACCAAAACATTGCGCATACCTGAAAGCTTTCCCAACTCCAACTCCTACATAATAGTAATAAGTGTAGCCTCCATTAACCGTTTTTGATTACTATCATGACCATGGCCTTCTCGGCCAAAAGAAACCCGGTCGATGACCTCCGACAGCCACTGAAGCGCCTGACAATCAACAAAGCATACGCGAGAGATCACAGAGTCAGCAAACCGCGCCAGCCAGACCGAGCAAAGGCAAAGACGCGCACATTGCATCCGAGAGCCAACCAGGCTGGACACAAATTGCTTCAATTGAAACCTGAGCAGCGGGATCGAGCAATAGCAATCTTTAACGCGCTACAACACATGGAGCGATTTGCGAAACGAGCGCCGCAACTGTGTCCCCAACAAAGTGACGATCCTGCCCGCCATCAAGTCGAGCTCGAATATCCCTGGTATCGCTTCTCAAAATGTCTCGACGGCCGTTCTCTGCCAGATCTGAGGGGACTAGATCTACCAGAGTTACGGAAATATATCCTCCAGGACCTTGATTTGCTATATGCGCAGCATCTTCCCTACACTCCCGACTTGACGAGACTTGCAGTCGTGGAAAAGATGCCGATTAGGCCTGGGGTGCGGCCTGCCTTTAGGCCATTTATTGGCGCCCTCGACTTCGACTTCGACATTGATATCAATGATCCAACAATCCCATGGGCCGAACTGAGGCGGACGAGGAGACAGATGGTTGAGGCTCAGTTCGATGTGGTCGAGGTAATACCTGACTGACGCTGTAGGAACCTAATTGACTGATCGCTAATTATCCAGCACAGCTTCTAGTCGCGTTGTCCGAGTCCGCCGAAGTTCTGTCTGAGCGAGTGTCAATCGACCTAGATCCTAGCATTGTCGGTAAAATACTACAAAAGCTTCGCCCGCCGACGAAAGAAAGCGGTCAAATCATTCGTCACTTAAACGGGTACTCTGCCGAACTTGGCCGATTCATGATTGAAATCGGCTGGTCAAATTTACTCAGTATTCCGCGGCGCACGAAACCCACAGTTACCTCGGATTGGAAGGAGGATAGGATAGATAACTATCTTCCTATAGTTGATCATGTACTCAGCCTGATTGATCAATCTATCCACGAGGGAGGCATGCGGAATAGCAACCTTTTGCGCGATCGCGCCTCTTTGCTGATCATTCAAGCCGTTATGCTGATTCACCAACACGCTAAGGTTATCCCTGTCTATTCGTCCGATGGATTGTTCCGGAAAAGCAGCAAGGAGACAGTTGACTCGTATACCACATACGAAGGCTTTGTATCTGTCACACATGCCAGGCGTATGGCAGAGAAAGCAGTCGGGGAACTAACCGAGGTAGGGGGCAAGCTTGATAAATATGTCATGCACTTTATCTGAACACATGCTGAAAAAAATCCACTATCCACAATTTCTAATTATAATGCGGCAACCTAGAAGAGTCGTGACAGCATGTCGGAGGTATCGAGGCACAAAGAGCCCTCAAATCCACTCAAGCACTCTTCGGGAACCAATCAGTCGTCTTCAGGAAACCCCCCGGACCTTATTCTATTATTCCATTGTTATAAGTTGTAAGCTTAACGGGAGCATACACTGGTGGCGGCATCGTCGTTACAGGTTACTCCTTCGGTGTCTGGGGCTCACCCCGCGAGCTTTTATGCTTATGGGAATCTTCCGCCATTGGATGACCCCATCTTTGAATCTGCTGTCAGCAATAGTATGCTGCGGCAGCCAACTCGTATTGGTTAGGTCATGATCAACGGAGAGGGGTAAACGCATTTGAACACAGTCTCTGTCGTCAGCACTTACTATAACATAACGCCTCTCGAAAGCGTAATCTGCCTGTCATATACACAGTTAAGGGGACCTGAGCTGCGTGATACATTCCCGAAGAGCTCCTCGACAACGCATCTTCATCTTATCGTCTAGTACCATAGTCGTTTTCAAATTTCAAACCTTGCATGTATTGTCAAGATTGGGCATTCCAGCATTAGCAATGGCAATGTATACAGTACCCATGATAATTAATGGTAAGGAGCAGCTTACCAGCAACACATACGATGTAGTAAACCCAAGCAACAACCTTACGTGCCACAACAGCATAGCGGCAACACCCGATGACGCTCGGGCAGCTGTCGACGCTGCCGCAAAAGCGTTAAGAAAATGGGGTCAATCAACTCCTTCAACGCGACGGGACATCTTATTGCGAGCAGCAGAAGTCATGGACTCTAATCGCGAAGAACTAGCGGAATATATGAAGGTTGAAACAGGGAGCTCGAACGAATGGACGCAGTTCAATCTCAACAACGCTATTGATCTCCTTAAAGACGTAGCTGGCCGCATTAGTAGTATCCAGGGGTCTGGGGACGGTATCTTTGTTACTGCTTCCTTCACGGCTGAAATACCAGCATTGACGAAGCCTGGAGCTACTCATGTTCATGATATGCGGGACTCATGGGCTAGACTATGAGCATCTAGTACTAGTAGCTTCACGTTTAAGCCACCTAATAACCATTACACAATTCGCATGTTCTTGAATAGTATTATAAAATTCAGAGATAATAGATGTACAGAGGTATATAGTAGCGCTATAGTAGCGCTATAGTAGTACTAACGATTTCTACCAAAGAAGTAGTGAGCCATTGCGATGGATATATGAATCCAATGCCTACCAAGTACTTAAGTAGTGAGTACAGTGAATACTTCCTACTTTAGGTACGTAGTACATAGGTAGGTACTAGATATTACATAGCGGTTATCAAAGCCTACTCCTCGATAGTGGATCCCGTAGCATGCACCCTAACACCGGACCGTCCCTAGCGTATATGTAAATGTAAATCTTACCTGCAGGTTTCTCTATACAGTTGCTCGGATTTGGTACAATTATAGCGTCAAAATTATTTTCGTGTTTAGAAACAGAAATAATGGTATTTTTAAACATGAAAATTCTTTTCCCCTATTTCTACAGTTTGTTTTGACTGAGAATCAATCGCTCTCGCACGTTTGGGCAATAGGTCAATGTTTAGCGCAGGGGCTTGTACGATAGCGAAGAGGTACGGAGTATGTTAGGTATCTAGGTACTTACTCTATGATGAGCCCCACCCCCGTAATACCACCCGCGGCAGGCACTGAGACACACTACTCCGTACATGCCGCCCCTACTGAGACTCGCCTATCTATCGAATGTGGGCATTTTCTAGCTGTGGATGGGGATGACAAAGGTGAAGAGCCTTCACCTAGGTAAGTGACAGTGTGAACGATCCCGGACACCGTCTCCGTTTTTTTCTCTCTCCGCTCTTCAGAGACCGTTGCACAACATCTTTTTGTTCAACCTGTAGGCGTCAGATCCTAAACAGCTATTAAGAACACACAAATCGGAATTCGAGAACCTCCAGCTTCATATTTTCTAGTATTACTATTGGCTCTTCCTACCTATCCCACCGTTAATACTACCACACCAGACAAGACCGAGGCAAACATTTAGTTTAGAGGGGAGCCAAAGAAGCCAGAGCCTCGTTCCGATTACCAACATCACGAAGCAATATATATTCAGTACCTTGCCAATATCTAGTATCACCAGCACTGGTTTTATTCACGTCGCTTCTTCGACCAATAGAGCTTTGAGAGCCTACCGGGCCAATATCCGATACCGGCATTACGTTTCAAGAAACTGAAAGGGATAGCTGTCAGTATGACCATTCGCTTCAGTGAGTAGCTACGACTCCCAGGTGGCACATGGGCCAAGTATATGCATACACCCTGCGCCGTACGAGATGCCGGCACGCGTTATACAATGCCCCAATCTGCTTTAGAGTTCTCGAAACCCAATGACAGGCTAGGCCAGTTTGTTTCTGATCCGCTTATCGTGCTTGGATAGGAACTAAGCCTCCGCTGCCTGCTTCCTTCGTGAATTTTAACTTGTCGCACTGGTGTGGTCACACGATACTGTCACACAAGCCCCCTGCCACGTCACATGGATGATGGTGCTCTATTCATGTCAACTTTGGCCGGACTCCATGTAGTATGAGTCATGGTTACATGTAGCTTACAAGTGGCGTCGTCTATCATCCCTTCTCCTATCCCTTAATAGACTTGACTACCCGAGTCCTATGCTGACAAGCTCGACGGATGCCTATGCAGGGCTCTATGCCACGATAGTGCAGGTGCAGCTAGTTGTGTGCCATGTGGCAGAACAATCGGAGGTATGGGAAGTACTGCTCCTAAGGCAGCGAATCAGTGCGATGGCCCAGAAAATCGAGGCAGGTCGAGTCATTAGGTACGGCCTTAAAGGGTTGATTTCAATTTGGCAACGGCTCTGGGAGGCGAGGAGCGCCTGTAAACTTAGAATTGGGCGACGAGCTCAGAGTATTTCCCCGGTATCTACTGAATAATGCCAAATATCTCTCTAAATTAACAGATTATTCAAGTCGCATGTCTACCCCATCTGCGAGCATGCATTCGTGCGCTAGTTTCAGCCAACAATACCTCACAAGATTGACGTGCTCTTGCGCATGATCCTCCTATCATATTAGAAGCTCGCCCCCCTCTCTATTTGACATATGGACATATTCTAATACCTGATTCTTGATATTATGAGCAATTCCACTTTTGACCTTTCTCGTAATACTCGCTCCAAGAATAAAGGTTGATTCTTGACTGTGCGAATTAAGGTTGCGCCTCTTAATGCGGTTACCATTCTTATTACAGCCCTGACTTGTATCACTGATGAACCTTGTCCCAACTCCTCAGTGATATTGGAGCTTAGGAAGAATCGTTCAGGAGGGTACAAGCGGTCCATTAGAGCACATGATATGTACTATGCTGTCACTCAGCGGATGGCGCTAGGAATCTTAAAGACGTCACTCTCAGTTCAATTGAGTCAAGGTCTACGCTGTTATGTGTAGCTGGTTAGTATTATGTCTTGATCAAAGTTATTCTGACCTGTATATGAATAACCCGTATGGCAAAAGCAGGTGGTGAGACGAGCTCGGTGACCCTTGAATCGATGATAAACTTCAATTTGTTTTCATTTGAAGTAATTCCATTCTCTTTCGTTAAGCTAGATATCTCCCCTTATCCACTTTTTAATAACCAGGGTTAAGATCTGAGGAAGTTGTGTTGAATAAGGTAATGCTTCCATGAACGGGGGGTTTATGCCTCAAGCAAATATTAAAGAAAGTCAGCTATTGCAGGGACTTTTGTGAGTGTTGAGTAGACGGCTTTTGCAACTCCTATTTCAACTTGAGTAGCGGTTGTTCAAGGAAAGGAGATACCATGGGCACTAGCCAATCTCAGTATCTACCACCACGCCGTTGAACATCATAACGAAGTGGAATTCTCGGCTTCCAATATCTGGGCAAGGACCGAATCTTTTGTGGCGGCCCAACCCCGTTCAGTCCACAGCCAGCTTCAACACAAGATGAAACAGTATGGATATAGCGAATTTTACCCTCCTCAACCCTGAACACGTGGCTATCTGGCATTGTGGCCATTCCTTGAGACCTATCTAACCCTGGAAAGCCAAGGAAGATATCGACAGTACCCATTTCCTGATCGATCACATAGCGACGATTCGTAACAACAAGTGTTGAAGGGAGCCCAGCAGCTGTGCACGAGTCCCCAGTCATGTTAAGCGGTGCGGTAGATGCACCACCTTCGAGTCGAGAGCACGGAACGCCGAAAGGGACCACGACGCTCTCATTCTTGAAACGATCGAAATAAGCATCTCCGGCAGCCTGGATTACCTCCCGGGAGTCCTGCTTCTCTGGCGGAATCGGATCCCAGTTCTCAAGTGAATCCCAGTACAGATACCCCGTGGCATTGAAAGCCCAGTCTCCGCGATCTGTCACGATGGACTCGATCTTCGAGATCATACTATTGGCATTGAATTCCATTCGCGTGCCGATGACGTATTGGTGAATGTTCGTGGCCGCAATAATCTCAGTGAATGAAGTGCATTGAGAAGTGTCGAAAATGGAGCGATTGTGATCCATTTTGATCGGCTCGGTTAGCACACTACGGTCCAGGCTCATCTTCACTTCATTCTCCGTGTAGGTGATATTCGATGCTGTAAGAGAAGCAAGGTCGCTGCTAGACCCTTTTGTTTGAGCTGCGAGGTATTGGTCTGTCGCATTCTTGAGAAATTCCCGAGTGCATGCTGCCGACGCCAATGCGGCGAACGACAAGACTCCCATCAAGTTTCGTGCATACATTTTGACGGAAATACGATAATCTGTCTATTCGTGATGGAAAAGCGTTCCTAGGCATGTAGCAGCGAGCTCAGGGGTATATGAAGTATTGAGACTCCAACAGGGCTTAATCAGGCGCTAAGAGTACAGGCTATTCTCACCCCTAAATGAGCCGCGGGCTTAACCGCATACGAAATCAAATCGCAGTGAACAATATAATTGATCTCTTGAATTCGTTACGTCACTGTTGGAGACCGGATTGCAACATCATTTATTATTCCGGTATATCGTGAGATTCATGTGGAAAGCCCCGCATTCACGAGAGGAGATCAGTGGAGACTCTCTGTATGTAGACGACTGGAAATTTCAATACAGGCTCTATTAATACGCATAGTTTGCTGCTGTCTGTTCAAAGTGTGAAAAGGACATATGCGGCCAAGTAAACCCAAGAAATGTATATGCTACTCTCTCATACATGGAAATCTCGTTTTGGGGGGATGGGTGGCATATAGTGAAGCAGAGTGAGTGGGTGGGATAAGGGCCTTCCATGAGTTCGCTCTCACTGGGCTCACTTCAATAAATATCGATTTTGAATCCCGGATCATTCATTTAATCAGATTGTGAGCTTATATATGAAAGATTAATGTTTCGCATATGAAGGACTATTAATATAGACTAGGGATTACTGGGCTATGTTTTCGTTGCTACCAGTCTGTTACGCGTCTTATTTCGGCATGAAAGTAAGAAAATACAACAGCCTAGTAGAGAATCTAGGATGAGGGGAATACGAAACGTCTATTACAGTGATCCGGAACATTTGGGGTGTTGATACCCCTAATATAGCAAGCTCCTGAACTCGTTGACTAGGCCGTCATGGCGTCGATATTGTAATATTTCATAGGTTTCCATATTGGCCGTTCATCGTTATAAAGAACTTCAGAACAATTTGTGCATGGTAGTGTTGTTCAAGCGTTATGTAAGCATAAATGTTGAATTAGTATGATTTATTAGATGCTGAATGTTGTTTAACGGTGCTATAGAGTATATTATCATAGGGGACGAATACAGCGCTGAGAGATAGACTTAATATGATAGCGATATTCAATGACTGTATAGTCCATTGACTATTCAGATAACTTTCTTTTCCGGGCCTCCAAGAGGTCACGACCGATATATATATAGCGTTTTCTTCGGCCTTGGCTCCAGATTTCCAGATAACTTCATTAATAAGTAGTTATCTGAAATCTATGCAATATGTCTTCATATGCATGCTATAATGATATGACTATAAAGGTCTATTGCGCTTCAACGGGTGACGAGGGCCCATATGTTGGCTTCCGTACAACATATATACTAACGCCCGGGCCCCTTTAAGTACTCGGACTTACTACGTACCCTTGTGAACACGAGGGAAACTACACTTTCCCTCTAGTTGTGTATTTTATTTATTTTGCACTTCAGCATGTGACACTCCATCCCCCCCCCCCTCTCCTCTGATGGTGAGTTTCGAAATTATCTTGGAATGACCCCATGTACCGTTAATCTCCTTGATGGTTTAATAGTGTCGCTTTTCACTCACAAATATGACTTTTCGGTTTCGTCCGTTCTATGAAGCTAGATTGTCCTCGCAGAGTGGATTGATGAAGCGATGATGGATTTGGGCTTGCCAATAAAACCCGTTCTTTTGGGCGTGGAATTTAACTCGATTGCTGCAGAGTGAGCGATGGTACTCATCGGATTTACTTGATATCAGTCTAATTTCACATGTGAGGGGTAGTTAATAGGCGCCTGATGGGCAACAGTCTGGGATTGGAGGAACAGCTTTCGTGGCGCCGCGTTAGTTCTATTTGATTGCATTTCCGTGGGATCGTTAAAGCACTTACAAGTCGAGAAAATAGAGAAATTAGTGGTCGCTTAGTATTGGAGAAAATCAGTTACCTAGCCCCCCACGTGAGACCCCCCCTGTAATGACTCATGAAGGACTATGAAATGACTTGCATCTATACATGACTTTGGCGGTAGCATATACGGATTCCTTATCAGAGCTAGTTATTCGAGGAACAAAGTGCCAAGAAGCTTGCAGACCGCTCGCTGGGAAGAGGGTCATAATTTGCTTATGTGGTGTTATATACCCCCAAAAGAGGACATAAAATAAAGAGAACAAGCTAGAGACTCATAGTAATTGACTAGTAAACGAATTGATTGCGAGAGCGCACATGCGTCGCTTAAATAAGGCTTTGCGCTAGAATTCAAATCTCAGAGCTCAGCATCCCAAAGCAATACGGCCAAATCAGAATATGCAAACTCATCATGGAGCTATACTTCGGGCTCAAATCTATGGCCGCTTAAGATGAAAGATCTTAAAGAAAGTTTCGGTCAATAGCCTTACTTTAAGGCGACACTCAGGCTGCATGTACTCGATATTACGCGAGATGTAGGGCGTACGGCTGCGTTCAACAACGGCAAGAAGCCTTATGTAATAGGGTAGAGCCTTATATGGAAACCCATGACTAATGACCGGATAGGGTGCGTGTGTTACGTAGTAATGGTTTAATTAAATATAGATATTTTAAACATTTGCCTTATTTCGGTCTATATGCTTCACTGCGTAGTACTTTGCGAAGTTCTCCATTAGACTGGGCTGATGACTCGGAAAGCCCGCCTCCTATTTACTTGTTCTTCGGTAGGATTGAACCAAGTGGCTAGGCAGAAGCCTAAATACAATGCCTAACCCCAATAGCATTCGCTACTGAACGTTGAAAGGGGTTGAAGTTGGCTATAAAAGGGAAAGAAAATAACGATTTATTATCACAATGTCTCAATGATCACTTGTTATATAACTGCGTATGAGTTTGACATTCTATCCGCATCTCAAGTCCTATGAAACACTACGATCATGTCTCCGGAATCAACAAATCTTCAAGAGACAAGCACTGAAACCAACGATAATTCACCTCAAACTACCGCAAATAAACGCTCACGTGAGGAGGATGTATTAACTCTTCGGAATAATGAACGAGGGACGAGCGTGGATATGCCCATTATGGAGAAGAAGGCATATTTTTGGAGAGACTTGTAGGTACGGCCAATTGATTTCTGCCTGGTTTACTGAGACATTATAGCCAAGTGAATAGCAGTGATACTGCGACTGTTTTCGAAAGCTGGGAGGTCATCTTGGTGCGGCCAACTACCGAGCTTACAACTTTCAAGCGCATTCTCGGCATGAACATTGTTTCAACTTACAAGGTATTGAAAGATGGCTATACCGGAGTGCGGGCCATACCATCTTACTCCCAAGTTGAATTGGCACACGCCGTTGCTGCTGCTGAAAACGAGTGGGCCTCCCGAAGATTTGGTCTCGTGCGTCTCATGAAGCAAGACACCTACGGCCAAGACTTGGCAAGGCGCATCTTCCAGCTTCCAGCCTGCCTCCCATCTAAACTTGGCGCCTTACTAGACTGCCGTTTTGTTGCAACCAACAAGAATCCTCATATTCGGCGTGAATGGAAGATTGTTATGCTGAAGCCTATTGTTGGAGTCATGGCAGACGAAGGACGACAATCCTCTACCCCTGGATTATGGAACAGAGGTATCAGAAGGCAGAGCGACCCCGTTCAGAAGTGGCTTGTAATCCTTCGCGGGCAAGACACAAGAATTAGCGAGAAAGGCTTTCGGACTTTCAACACTATGTCTAACCCGTGGCTGGAAGTTGACGGAAGACCACAGAATGAAGTAGGAAACACCTCAAAGTAGCTCGAAGGATCGGGAAATCGACAATAACGGCTAGGCCCTGATAGTGGGTGGTAATAATCTATGAGGTTCTATGCATACAGGCAACAATGCACTTCATACTCGGCATACTGAGAAATAGCCCATTCTCCTTTACGTTAGACAAATGCAACTTTCTGTTGTCTTCTTTTCCGTTGTAGATTAGTATTAGTAGCAGCTTACGCACTTTTAATAAATATGATCATAGCTAAGATGTCTAATGAGAGCGTTTCGAGTTTTGGGCTACCTACAAGCCTTTTGTAGTCATATAGATGCAACCAAATTAGGGGGTACTTAGTAAGTGCATTTCCCGGAGTTAACCAAGAACTCGGACTTTGAAACGCTGGCGATAAGCCACCCCGCAGTTAAACTGCGACTTTCGTTAGCACGCATAGAATTTCTGTGTTGCAGTCCAATACAAAAAGTTCCAGGCAGCATGCTAAGCTAGAGATGCAATGCCATATGCCTGTCGAATAAGTGTAAGTATATTGGTAATGGCGAACATTTGTTCAGAAATGCGTGGTTCGCGAACCGAAATCCCTAAGAAATCAAGTGCAGGTTAATGAGTAAGCACTTTGTTATAAAAATACCTAGTTGTAAGCTTAACCTAATATAGTATAGTTAGAGACCCCCATTAATTACCATTCAGCTTACCTACCTGCTTCAGTTTAGCGCAGACTTGGCATGATAGGCTAGGTACCAACTTCTCGGGAATCTAGACCACTACGGAGTACGTAGTACGGAGAGTTATCTGATATTCATTGCTGCACGCGAACCAACATGAACTTCTCGCTAAACCACCACAAATTGTCGATTACTTGAGACCCAGCACTCTACTAGTAAATAGGCCGCAATAGTGAAGCCCACCACCTCATGGAGGCAGCCCAACTACCACGCTGACGCCATATTCAGAGATTCACTCGTCAATATGGATTCAACTAAGATAATCCTATGCGGGGATGGGTCACTCGGACCAGTTGTTGAGAATAGCTGCCGTGGGGGTTTTGATTTCACGGGTAGGTCTTATTAGGTTGGGCGACGACCTATGTCCGCTTACGCAATTCCATCATAGTGCAATTCGAAGAACTGGTCCTGGCGATCTTACCAGCTTCCATTTTCCTTTTACTTTCGCCCTTCCGAGCTCTCGCGCTACTTAGGCGACGAATCATAGCTAGACGGAATAAAGTGTACGTTGCTAAGCTGGTATGGTACCACTGACCCTTCTCATATTTTGGACGAGGGTACTGAATATGCATCAGGGAACAATAGCAGTCTATATTGGTCTTCAAGTGGCGCTCTTGGTTCAGTGGGCACGACCCGAGCTTCAGAGCTCTGTTTCGCTGGCCTCTACAACGCTGTCGCTTGCTTCCGGGCTCTCGCTTGCACTGCTTTCTCACTTAGAGCACTCGAAGTCTATTCGGCCCTCGTTTATCATAACCTTTTACCTCATCTTCACTGTTTTTCTCGATATTGCCCGGGCCAGGACACAATGGCTTCTGAGGGATGTCAATAGCATAGCTGCGACCCTGACTGCGTCACTTACCGTCAAGGTCGCACTGCTGAGCCTTGAAGCAGTTGAAAAGCGACGCCTGCTTGTAGACGGCTATCGCGAATGCGCTCTTGAAAGCACCAGCGGTCCATTCAGTCGCGGGTTCTTCTTATGGCTCAATTCTCTTCTTCTGTCTGGGTTCCGGAAGGTGCTCTCCCTTGCCGACTTGCCATCCATTAGTGAGAAGCTCGACTCACAGGTTTTGGCGGGGAATTTGTCAGCAACATGGGAAAAACGTAGGTTGAACCTAGACCAGAGCGTTATGAAGTGTTTTAACATTCAATAGGCAATCAGAAGAGAAAACATGCGCTCGCTTTAGCTACTGTTCTGACCTTTCAATGGGAAGTACTATTGATTGTTTTCCCGAAACTTGCTTATGTTGCACTTAGTCTGTCCCAGCCCTTCTTAATCCAGGAAGCTGTGAGTTTCGTACAGAATACACAAACCAACAACAACAATGACGTTGGCTATGGTTTAATAGGCGGTTTCGCTTTAGTTTATATTGGTCTTGCGGTACGTGTTACATTCTAGTTCATATTTTGCATAGGAGTCGATCTGATCTTCTTAGATCACTATGGGGTGGTCGTCACACCTCACCTATCGATTAATGACTATGATACGCGGCGGCCTTATATCCATCATATACCGAAAGATGCTGCAGACTCAAGTGACCAAGACGAATGACTCAGCTGCCGTCACCTTGATGGGCACCGATGTGCAGAGAATAGCCGAAACGTTTCACTACCTTCTAGTTGAACTAATCCCTGCGTTTATTCAACTCGGCATCGCCACCTACTTACTGTATCTCCAATTAGGTGCTGTTTTTGTGGTACTTCTCATATTATCTATTGGTATAGTTTTCTCTCAGCCTCATATCCTCGTCCGACTCTAAACTGAGAATTCTAGCCGGAACACTGCTCTCCGGACAAATCGCCGACAAGGTCTCCAAGAGCCAAAAAACGTGGCTTGAGGCTATTCAAACACGTATAAACTTTACGTCTGAAATCCTAGGCTCTATGAAGAACGTCAAAATGCTGGGTCTTACAGGACAGATGTTTGGTATGATCCAGGACTTACGGGGTGATGAGATTGCAAAGTCGAAGAAGTACCGACAAGTCCAGTCCTATTATGTTTCCATTGGTCCGTACTCACACTTGGCCTAACCTACCTCTACGTCATACTGACGTATCATGTATAGTGAATGTTCCCGAAATAGTTGCCAGATTACTCCTATTTGGAGCTTATGCGATTGTCGCACATATCAATGGAACCGACTCGTTATCCGTTTCGCAAGCCATCTCTTCACTTGCGCTTATCACCCTCGTGTCAAAACCCCTAGCCGATATCCTCGTTGCTATTCCACAAGGCTGGAGCGCCTTGGGTTGCTTCCAAAGAATCCAAAAGTTTCTTAACGACATGCCATATGAGCAACAAGCCCTCTTGAATATAGATAGTCAAACTTCTATTGAACGTCTTAGTCCCTCAGTCGGCACAGAAATTGACACAATCCAAACACAGATGGAGAGAGGTAGCATAATCCTCGAGAATGCGAGCTTCGGATGGTCCCAGTCGTCGCAAAACCTTGTATCTGAGGCTACCGTGAGAATCAATTCCTCGGAAACCGGCCTCACTATTCTCACTGGTCCAGTTGGCTGCGGTAAGTCCACGTTCCTCAAAGGGATATTGAAGGAAACACCCTATCACAAGGGAAATCTGGACCCGTTACGCTCTCGTGTCGCGTTTTGTGACCAAACCCCCTGGATTATAAGCGGAAGTATCCGAGCCAACATTACCGCCGAATTAGAGTATGATGAGCTCTGGTACCAATCAGTTGTAAAGGCTTGTGCATTAGACATTGATATTAGCAGACTATCTCATGGGGATTTGACTATCGTTGGAAGTAAAGGAGTCAAGCTTAGTGGCGGCCAGAAGCAGCGCATAGTGAGTGTCAGTGATAACGAGCACCGATGATATCGCTAACTCTTTCTATAGTCAATAGCAAGAGCAGTCTACTCGCGCAAGAGTATCGCTATTCTTGACGATGTCCTTAGTGGCCTTGACGCGGTGACAGAGGAGACGGTATTCAGAGGCGTATTCGGGAAGAATGGACTGTTCAAGAAACTGGGTACTACAGTGATACTCGCAACTCATTCTAGTATGGCTCATGCTGTTTCACTGATCCTCTTCACTCGCTCACCGGTTCGTAGTCAAACGGCTCCCGGAATCAGACCTGATCCTCGCGATGGACGAAAACGGAAAGATCGTCGAGCAAGGAAAGTTCACCGATCTGAATGTTCCAGGGAAATACGTTTACAGCCTCAAGATCAGCAATAGCCAGTCCTCAACAGGACCAGATGATGAGTCTTTGCCGTCAAGCGAGAAGAGCACGGATGCTAAAGATGCAGCGGTCGAAGCGCAAATTCAAGATTCAAGCCGTCGAACAGGAGACTGGGCGACTTACAAGTACTATACAGCTGCTCTGGGTCGTTGGAAACTTCTCTTGTTTCTTGCTTTCGTTACTATCAATGAAACAGCAAATGGTATACAGAGTAGGTCTAGCTTCTCATCCCTAATTGACATTCATAATTGATATAGCTATAGCTGTGTGGCTGAACTGGTGGGCGCAAAGCAATGAACGAGGGGATCCTCCGCGACTAGGCTACTGGCTCGGCGTTTTCGCGGCCTTTAGTGTTGCTGAAGTAGTCGGATTAGTTGTTTCCATCGTGTAATCAGCCCTTCACATGGATTACTTTCAGCCCCTTACTAAATAGATCTTAGATACCTGTATGTCGACATAACGCCCAACGGAGGAAGACATCTTCACAGATCCATTTTAAAGGCCGCTCTAAATGCCCCCATGTCTTTCCTGGCCCAAATTGAAACAGGAGTACTAGTCAACCGGTACGATGCTCAGATACGCTTACTACTTTGATTCTGACTATTCGTAGATTCAGCCAAGATCTTCGCCTCGCAGACATGACCCTACCAGGTGCTATTATCAATGTTGCCTTTCGTGAGTCGTCTCTCATTTTCTGAGCGACGTGAATTATCTGACATAATTAGAACTTGGCCAGTGCATAGTCTCTACGGTCCTGGCTGCAACGGCCGTAGGATATTTTGCTGCCGTCTTGCCATTTGTGGTTCTCGCTCTGTATCTAATACAGCGATTCTACCTCCGCACCTCGAGACAGCTACGTTTAATAGAGTGAGTCGCTATTAATCACATCGAATGCAAATAATAGCTAACGTACATACCTCAGGCTCGAGACAAGTGCTCCTTTATTCTCACATTTCATAGAATCCTTGAGCGGTTTGGTGACAATCCGTGCATTCGGATGGACTCGAGAGTATACAAACAAGACGAACAAGCTACTTGATCAATCGCAGAAACCATTCTATCTGCTCCTATGTATTCAAAGATGGCTAGTCCTAGTGCTCGACCTCGTTGTCGCAGGTCTTGCAGTGCTCTTGGTGGGTTTGGCGGTCGCTCTTCGGTCTAAGATAAACCCCGGCTTCTTGGGTATCGCGCTTGTTCAACTTACTGGGCTCTCCCATGCGCTCACATCCTTGGTACAATTTTGGACCCTTCTCGAGACTTCTCTCGGCGCTATCTCAAGGATTAAAGATTTCTCCGAGACTACGCCTAGTGAATCTACTACCGAGGAAGCCCGCGAGCCTCCTTCAAATTGGCTACACTACGGAGCTCTGACTTTTGACTCAGTATCAGCTAGCTATGAAGACAACGGCCCTCTGATTCTCAAGGATGTTAGCTTTTCTCTCACAGGCGGCCAAAGGGTTGGCATTGTCGGGAGAACTGGAAGGTAAGTCCCCTCTTGTCGCGCCCATCACTAGAGACAGACTAATACAGGCTGTATTAGCGGGAAGAGCTCCATAGTCCAAGCTATACTTCGAATGATTAACATTAAGGGTGGTAAAATTCTTATCGACAATGTTGACTTGTCTACACTCACGGGTTCGGTAGTTCGAGAACACATCATCACGCTCACGCAAGATCCCTTCTTATTTCCAGCATCGATCCGGACCAATATTGACCCTCTAAGGGTTTTTACGGACGAAGAAATTTCAACTGCCTTATCTAAGGTAAAACTTTGGTCTGTGCTACGTGACAAGGCCGGGGGCAACAACCGAAACACCAAAGTTGTTCTTGACACATGCATCGATGCGGATTTCCTCTCCCACGGTCAGCGCCAGCTATTTTGCCTTGCGCGCGCCCTTCTTAAGCCTGGAAAGTTATTGATACTCGATGAGCCTACAAGCAGGTACGTTCCAGTGCAACCCCTTAGGCGCTGAAGGATAACAAGCTAACAATAATCAGCGTCGATGCTAAGACTGATGCACAAGTGCAAGAGGTTATCCGTGATGAATTCCCAGATCATACGATTATCATGATTGCTCATCGCCTATCAAGCTTACTCGACTTTGATCACATTTTAGTTTTAGATCAGGGCTCGCTTGTTGAAGCTGGAAATCCTACTGAGCTACTTGATAACCCTGCCAGCCGCTTTGCAAAAATGTATCATGGTTCAGCTCGGTAATAGTGAGCTTATAAAACGCTACGCATAGATCACATACAATAATTAGCAACATGCAATAACAGTTCTTTGATATTATTATGAGGTATTACATACGCACCATAGCAACTCATTCTAGTGTTCTCTCATATGCACACATCTAATCTTCTAACAAATCCCCATCACACTTTATATCCTGAGATGATATCACGGACACCCCTCTAGTATTAGCATTTGAGGCTGCGAACTAGTGTTTTCCCCTTTGTTAGATTTTATGGTCGTAATTTGGTTAGGGTATTGTATACAAAAACCTACAATTGGCAGAGGTTCGCAGCAACTCTCTTCACGCGGCGGAGCTTCACCGGACCGGGCCGACGTGTCACCGGCATCGCAATCCCGTCGGGTCCAATATCAGTGAATACCTCCCCTGGAGTTCCGTCAACAAGCCCGCTCTGACGAGATGAGGTTGAGTACTCCCGCAAAGGCATAACCGATTTCGTAATGTCGTCCCACTGTCCCAATAAATATTTCGCCTCGTCTTGTGACGTTGCCCCCGCGTCGGTAAACCCGATGAAATCACGTGTTTTTGTCGCCGCGGCCTTCTTGTATGCTTCACGCGCTTCCTGGAGGCAATTTAGCGCGAGCAAAATATGACCCTTATAAAGATAACATGTTGCTAGTGGCGCAAGAAGGGGGTCACAGGCGTCCTGGTCAGTGGCTATGGAGATAGCCTTGTTAATTTGGTTGAGCGCTTCGCTATAATCGTGCGGTGAAGGCACAGGTGATGCCTTTGCTCTTGCTATTAGGGCGCCTGCGCCTGAGACTAGAGATCGTATTTGCCGCAGCACAGAATATTTTTCTGAAACGGTCAGGTCGAAAGCTTTGAATTGGAAGGCCATTTTCGTGAAAGAGGGCTGAACAGGAGAATAAGAAAGGACGTGGAATCAGTGATATGAAATTAGAGCGACAGTGACGATGGGACCCGTCGATCAACGTGGGATGCCCAAAGGAGTTGTGAACCTATTTATCTCACTGCTCGTGGTGGTATCTGGTTGTAAATATAGATGAATTGCGTTGTTCCTTTGAGAATCAAGCCTATTGTTTGCACCTTTGAAGATGTCATAGCAAGAGGCCCGTTTGTAAATGGAAAGGCAGGGGGAAAGGAAACAATGTAAGTTCCGAACAAAGGAATATGGCTGTATAAGCTGGAAGCCGTGAGCTCTACGTCATATTGTCTTTGTCCCGCCGGGCGGCTGAGTTATAGCTATGCATATATTTCCAAAAATCGTATGTCTATACAGCCTTGGGGAGAAATGACAATTGACAATTCGCAAGGTGTAAATTAAGTGTGTGAGAACGGGACGTGCTGAGCTCAGCGAGGGATAAAATGAGTTTACATTATGCAATGCTTGGATACCTAAGTAAACTCTACACAGCCCCTTGACCTAGAAACCGTTGATCTATTCGTCAAAGGTGACGCACTCGCCGCCATGTTAGTAACTGGGATGGTAGATGCCGTATTTTAATCAAAGTAAAGATGGTCAATCATTCCATCGCGCAACAGGGAGCAAGATTCGGCCCAGTGTTATGCCCTGCGAAAACTTGACTATCCCTCTACATCACATCGCGAGCTTCTTCTCGGCGTAGGACGAATTGATGCGAGATAGCTCAGCAGAAGTAATTGGTAACACCGTTCCATGTCGCGGGCTCGTAGGTAGCTGGAACGAACTAGAGATCTTCCAGCTGGGGTTTGAGATGTCCGTTGTCTCGAGCGGGATGTATCCCCGACTCGTATACTCATCTACAAAGAGATAGAACTTATCACCATTGACGTCGTTTGGATTAGACTTGAATATCGTCGGTCCCTCAATTGCGCTCGTACCCGCGTTCTTCCCAATGCACGTCGATATGGAATGCCAAGAAGATAATTGCGCCGTCAACGTTGAGCTGCTCTCCTCAATAATGTCGGCGCAGCCCGTAACGGCACCGTCATCTTTAGTAAAGCGGTAGTACACGTCGTTGTATTTAAGAACCGTGGAATCGATGCGCGACATGCCTGCATCTTGCCAGACCTGTGCTTCGCTAAATGTTGCGAAGTCACTTGTCGTCGCGTACATCATACGGTTGTACGATGTACCGGTGTGGTTCGGATCGTCCTCCGCGTATAATGAAGAGGCCCAGAAGACGACGTATTCGCCAAGGCTATCATCGTAGTACGCTTCCGGTGCCCAGGTATTACCGGCTGTCTCGGGAGATACTAGTACATGTCGCTGTGCTGACCACGTAACTAGATCCGCCGTCTCCCAGATCTCTAGGTACCGACTTCCTGTGCGCACCGAGGAATCCCAAGACGTGCCTGACCCGATCGAGAGATCTGTAGCGAGGACATAGAATTTTGATCCATCGTGAGAGCGGATGATGAAAGGGTCTCGGAGACCTTTCGTGCCAGCTGTGGATGTGAGAACTGGTTGCCCACCGTTAAGTTCAACCCAATTCAGTGCATCGTTCCCATTACTTGCAGAAATATAGATGTTCTCGCCGGCTTTTGTGTCTCCGGTGAAGTAAAAGAAAGCATAGCCCTCGTATGCATCGAGTGCGGTTGACTTAGGTACAAGAGATATTGGGTGAGGGATGACACTCGCACTGGCGTGCAGGCAGCTCAAAGCCACCGGTATGGCCCAGAGACGCATATTAGAAAGATATTATAACATAGATCTGATTGTTCACTGATCCGCTCAATCAATATGCCTGGCCGATCTGGGCTATATAGATATAACCAATGTCCGGTACCAATACAGATTGAAGCGATCCATTCCATATGTAGTATTATTCATGGCTTCCAAAGTCCTGTCGCATCATCTATAGTTCCACTTATACGATGTTTTTCCTTTTCTTGCAAAAAGACCCCACCTATGAGAAGACATCGTAACGAGATTGAAGTCGACTGTGGAGAGCATCCGGTGTAGTTGCCTCCGGGCATTAAACTCTTGGGGTGGCCAATGCGGGGAATGCGATGCTCTCTTGCGCCCTGGGAGAAACCTGAAAGTACTAGAGGAAATATGAGTCTGTGGATATATTATATGCGCTCCAATGATCAGAATAGGCCGGTCTCCAAAGCGTCATCAGTCTGAAAATGGTATCTGAATTTGCGGAACTCCATCTACCTAGCAAGCTCTCAATTGAGAAAGCAAGCGATTATACTTCATACAGGGTATTAACTAATTCATGCCCAGGATTGTCTCGTGTATTTCTTATACTGCGCTGTCTTCATCAACCTTCCCATTAAGAACGCCTTATTCAATCCCAGAATCCAATGCGTTAGCGGTATCATAGCAGTAGTGTATAAAAATGAGATATCTGGAAACCTGCATTAACTTTTGTTGCTTGCTTAACACCACATCCTTGTTTTTGGCGCTCGTGAGCCAATGTTCACAACTTGTTCGGAAGCTTTCGATATTTAAGTTAAACCATGTCGTCACCTCGGTGTTGGCCACTGGGAACAGCCTTGCGAGGGATGCCGGGACCTGCAGCACCAGAACTATACATTCCGTGGCCATTCGTAGCATACTTGTCGCCGTAAGAGGATGGGCCTACTGCCCACCCGGCTCTCCGCGTCCACGTGGCATCCATGAGCTCGCCTTCGGCGGTGTATAGACACGCTTGACTGCGGTTAAGGGGAATATGGTTGAAGCGCCAATCCCAAATGGCGGCGTAGCACATTCTATATGAGGAAAAGGCCATCATAGTACCAATAATGGCTCCAGCAAACACGTCATACCCTGTGAGAGAAACTGTTAGCCATCACCAATCCGAAATTGAAGAATGTAACCAAGTGTAAGAGATGGCCATGAGAGAAGTTCCATGATAGGAAGAAAGTAGCGAGATGCACTTACAGTTATGGAACTCATCAATTGTGAGAGCACCGCCGATGAGAACAGCGCCAAGGATGGGAATATAGATCACAATCAATTTCCACATCGGAGCGTGATAGTTGGCGAAAACCTTCAGTTTCGCGTTGAGGTATAAATAGAGGTACACAAAGCCAGCGAACGCGGCGGTGGTATGTCCCGACGGGAATGATTCAAGCGAGTCGTTGATCTCCTTGGGGTCGCCCGTGCAAATTTCACGGGTGAAATAGAGCTGGTTGAATCCAGCAGCATTGTAGGGCGAGCCTTCGACACCGGCACCGTTCTTCGCTAGGCTAATATCGGGCTTGCAGACATCGAGGAAGTGAGGGCGGAGACCGCCGATGAGGAATTTCAGGAAGACCTGAAAGACGGCGGCACCGATGAGAGAATAGAGCAGGCCGATTATACCATTATTGACATCCCAGAAAGAGCGAACACGGATTTGCATCACGAGGATGCCGATGATGGGAACGATCGCGGCTAAGAAGGCGGCCAACCATATCGGAATGATTTCTTTTCGCAGGGGGTACGCAAATTCAGGCCAAACGACCTCGCCGTCGGAGAAGGTAACTGCAAATGAACGTATAGGAGCGGGTGGCGCCTCGTATATCTAGTACAATTAGCTTTTGCGTAGGTCGTTATAAAGGTTCAACTGTTATCAAACATACACCCAAGCCAATAGCTCCCATGATTATAAATGTTAGAATATCAAGCCAGGTCACTTTTAGCCACTGGCCAAAGGATGGGCGGGTTGCCATGCTATAGGTATTGGTGACATGCCGACTCCTCCTGGTGTCATTCATCTGGTGGTGGTGATTGGTGCCATCGCGGCCTCGACGGTTGAAGAAGCCCATACCTAGCGATGATAAAAGGCAGCGTTATTATGGTATCAAATAACAAATCCTCTGAAAGGAACCGGCGTGTGTACCGGCACTATCCCGGGACAGGAGAAGGCCGAGTAGGAGTAAGTGACGAGTAAGCGACGAGACAGCGAAGTACTACTAAGAAAGGCGAAGGCACCCGCACGTATATATATCATAGAATATCGCCTGATGTCCTACCTATGTGTTGGGGTCGTCATCCCCATCTTCATTCACGGTTATCATCGTACCTGTATTGCATGTCTGGATGTGACGTCACGATAGGGGGACTGAGTGCATACAACGTAGACGCACGACAGCGAATAGCTCATAAAACGGCAGGCGAGACATGGGTTTGACAGGCTTTTATTGTGCCGTGCCGGGAGATTTTGTGCTACATACAACGCCCAATTAATTGGTAAATAGAGATGTGAAACTCGAGACCATGCTCTAAGATTGCTCTAGTAGGACTTTACACTAACTAGGTTAGAGTATGTTAGTCAGTAACGTCATGAACCTCAAAAACTTGGCAGACTTGGTAATCCTTGTCTGAAAGAGCTACTTGGAGCAGATCTTAGAGGATGAATTACCTAATGCTGTACTTACCAATAAAAAGTAGATGGAAAATGAGTGACGTGTATCTGCCCGATTCGAGTTACAATGAGCCGGTCTGTGCAATGGGAACCATGTAGAACTTCAGAGACTGTTCTATACGAGGATGTGTATAGTAATGGTATTGAGCATTGGTCTCAGAGTCCGACAGCGCCTCACATATTTGCTTGGCAGCAAGTCCGTGCAGTCTTCCGTTGTGTAGCACAGCAATTTCACCCTTTCCAACCGAAGCTGACAACAACATGAGCATACATGATGAATACGATGTCTTGTGCACAGTCTTCTTTTGAGGTGTCCTATTCGTAACGGCGACTTAGACCTTCTAACTTGCATTGAGTATGGCTTCTACTGGTTCCCCTCTTTGTCAAAAGCTTAGGCTCAGGTTTAATCGGCGGAAACCACCAACCGAGATACTCCTCATGTGCCCTTTACTGCGCGAGACATGTCTCACTTGATCTTCGCACTGACAGCTTCACCAGAATGTCTGTAATTTGTGTAGGATCCCCGAGTATTCTTATTCTAGGGTCTCGTGTGTTCAATCACGATTCAACCTTTTAAACTGGGCGCCGACCATAACTTTCGAGAGATCTAACCTACGCTAATTAGTATAACAACTCTGCACTAAAGGGATAAGAATGGCAGGTGCCGTGACTCAATGTGGCGTTTGCCCTCATTCGCACATGGAGTCTAGAGAAAGCTGACAAAATGTCCCGCCTAGTCCTGGCACCTAGGGGGTCCGAGAGGGGTAACTGTTCAAAAACGAATTTTTGTATAGGTATACACCTAGGTAAAATTAAAATTGCAGTAATAAGGAAATTAGTG
>MU380546.1:0-22892 GCA_022495085.1 Xylaria sp. FL1042
ATATTAAGTTTAAAAACTATTATATTATATAATATATTATTATTAATTTAAAATAGCGCTTATAAGTTTAAATAGCTTTTATTAAATATAAACTGTTAAGCTTAGCTTATTTTAGACTTTTAAAACGCTTATTATATAAGCGTGTAAGCATTATTAACTAAGGCTTCTGCTAGCGGCTGCTTTACTATAGATTTTTATATATATTTATATTATTTTGTTTATTTTTAAGGCCATTGTTTATATGGTATATATTATTTTAATATAAAACTACTGTCTAGTATAAGTTATAATTATTACTAGCATTTTTTTTGCAAACACTAGCCGGGGTATTAATTAATATAGTTATTATTTAACGCTTTTTGTTTTATTTTTATAAAAATCTTTTATATTAAGTATATATATAACTATAGCTACTTATGCTAATAATTATATTTATGTTATTTTTATTGTTTAAATTAAAAGTAATAATTTAGCTATACTCTTTTTATATAATAATAAGCTTAGATTTAACTTTATTGTTATTTATAGCAGTATTTTAAGCTATTTAATAATTAGTAAGCTATTTATTCTAGCTTTTTTTTGGCCGCAATATTATTAGTGAATTAAGATTTATTGCTGTGTTGTAGCTATTTATAGTTTAAGCACTGGTTTTTTTAAAACTTGTTATTTATAGCTATATATATTAGTATTAAATAAGCCTTGCTATTTTCCAACTTATATATTCTTATATAATATTATATTTAAGTTTATCTGCGTATATAAGTTAGTAGCATATTAATATTTAATGCTTAGCGCTTAATTATAACCTGCTTTTAATTAATAGCTTAATAATAAATCTTAAGAGTATGTGCAATTAACTAGGCAGCGACTAATATTTAGTTTGCTAAGCAAAAAGTAATTAAATAAGGTAAGTTATTAAAAGCAAAATAAAATAAAGCTTTTTTAAGATTACTAAAACCCTTAGTACTAGGCATTAAATAAATAAAAATATAAATAAATAAATAATTTAATAGTTAAATAAGTAAATATATAAGTGTTATTATTATAGCTATTAGTAAAATTAATAGTAAAAAGTGGTAATTAAATCGAAATATAAATAATATTAGTATATATATACCTGGAATTTACGCACTATTTATATAAGTATTATTACCATTAGCAATAATATAAAGGCACCTTTTTATACTTCTTCTTTTTGTTTTTATGTTATATTAAATTTTATTTTAATTTAAAAGTTATATAGCTAGTTATAAAGTATAAAATTTCCTAATATATTATAATATTTTATTTGTATTAACTTATTACTTTTATTTAAAGCGTAAAAAGCCTTGGTCTTATTATTTTACTCTTTTTTAATCTTTTTTTTTCTGGCAAACAGTATAGTTTTAAATAGCAATATAGCAAACAATAACCGGCTATAGGATAGGTTTGCCTTAGACGCTATTTTTAATTATTTTAGGCTTTTGCTGCCAAGGTCGCTATTTTGCCATTTTATTTATTTAGCAAAGTTTATTTAAGTGTTAATTATAGCCTTTTAAAACATATATTATTTAATGTTTTTTAAGTAGTTATTATTATAACCTATTATTAAACCTGCACTTAATATTTTACCTAACCTA
Source organism: Xylaria sp. FL1042 (assembly GCA_022495085.1). Taxonomy (NCBI): domain Eukaryota; kingdom Fungi; phylum Ascomycota; class Sordariomycetes; order Xylariales; family Xylariaceae; genus Xylaria; species Xylaria sp. FL1042. The sequence goes on from MU380546.1 coordinate 1,620, forward strand.
TTATGCTTTTTTTATTTTTTTTTATATATATTTTATTAATTACTAATTTTTATATAAAACCTTAAACTTTGTTATATTTAATATTACTATCTTTTAATTATAGTTATAGCTAATTATAAATCTTTTAAATGTTTAAAAATTTATTTTTTTAGTTTATATTAAATAGTTATAATTAAAATATCTGCTTATTTTATACTTTTATTAAGCTTTGCTGGTCTTTTGTTTTTATTTTTAGTTAATTAAAACTTAATAATTTATACTATCTTTTTAATTTATATTAATTTAGCGTTATATAATATTTCACCAATATTAAATTAACTTATAAGAGTATAATAAAATTATATAAAATTAATTTATTAATTTAATAAATATATATAGTTATTTTTTATATTATATATATATTTACTTGCTTTTATTTTTTTATGACTAAAACGTGGATAAAGCAGGTATTTATGTTTAGTATAGCGTTATATTTATTTATTTTAATAGTATATAAACTTTATAATATAAGAACGTTTACAGGGCGGCTTATATAAAGTATGTTAAATATTTTGCTAACTAAAGTAAATTTATTTTATAATTCTTTTATATTATTTATAAGCTAATATATTTGATAAATAAGATTTATAATTATTAAGTATTTATTTATTTTTAAGCATTTGGTTAAATTAATAAAAGTTGCTTGTTAAAGCAACAAGTTTTTTTTTTATTTTGTGAGCAAGATATTTAAAGCTACTTAAGAATTATTTTTACGCAGTTTATTGTTTAAATATATACTTAATTAGCAGAAAACAATTAAAAAAAGTTTAAATAATATAAAAGTTTTTGCTAAAATTATTTATAAATCGATGGTTTTTAAATTTAAGTTAATTAATAATGTAATATATTATATAATATTTTTTATTTTAGCTTATATAGCCGGCGTGCACGTAGTTATTATAAAAAAAATAGTATTATAATATACCTAGCTAGAGTTAAAAGTAATATTAGGCATATTTAACGCTAAACTAGCTGCTTTTATATATATGCTAAATTGGTATAATATATGTTTGTTTTTTCTCTAGCTTAGGTATATTATTGACGCAATTATAAACTACAAGAAAGAACTTAACATAGATTTTTTAGAATATATTAATACTATAATCAAGCAGTTATAAATATTAAGCGGTTTAATTATAAGTTTTTTAATAATTTAAAAGTTATATTTAATAAACTTTTTAAAATTTAAATTATTTTTTAAAATTAAATATATATATAATAATAAGGTTAATATTTTAAAAATCCTTTTATATAAAAATAAAAAAATAAAACTTTTAATATTATAGCTTATATTTTTTTAAAGGTGAGATAAGGTGTATAATCTTTTAAAATTAATCTGCTATAAAATATATATAAGAAAAAATCTTATATAAAAAGGTATAAAAAATAAAAAAGTTTTTTTACCGATATATTATCGCAGTATAATAAACGGTGAGGTTTTAAAATATATTAATACTTTTTAAATAAATTAAAAAAATATTAACCGGTTGTTTAATTTTAGCTTAAAGGATATTATGTTCTTTTTATATTATAATAAATATTATTAAAAGGACAACGTTAGTATTAAATATAAAAAATATAAATATATTTAGAAACTTAATTAGCTTATTATTTTTAAAACAAAGGCAAAAAAAGGCTTAATAAAGGTAGAACTTTTTTAAAAACTTAACAAGCAGTACGTAGATTATATAGTAAAAAATAATATTATTTTTGTAAATAATATTAAATAAAGTAATAACTAAGTTGTTGCCAACTTAGTTTTTAAAGGCTATTATTAGCTATAAAAAACAACCGATTATATTAGCGTTTTGGTTATAAAGTAAATAAAAAATACTTTTTTATTTTAAGCTTATTATTTTTACTGATTTTAAATGTTTATAAAAGCTATTAAATATAAAACGCTATGTTTAAGAATAATATTTAAAATTGTAAATATATTTTTTAGCTTTAAAAATTTAGATTATTTAATATTAAGAAAAAAAAAATAAATTTTTAAGAACTTTATAAATAAGCATATATAAAGTTAATATATTTTTAGCAACGCTAAAGCTTTACGCAAAAAGCAGTATAAAGAATAATTAAATGTTTTTATAAATTTATAAATAAAATAGTTTTAATATATTTTAACTATATTTTAATATAATATAACTAGCAGTTATGTTAGCAAGAATCCGCTTATATTATTATTATTTAATGTAAGTATTTTTATATTATATAGTTAAAAATATTTAATGTGATTAAAACTAGTTTAAATATTATAGTTATTGTTTTATAATTGCTTGCAAAACTAGAAATTTTTTTAAAGCTTATATATATAATATTATTTAAATTTTTAAATAGTATATTATTAATATAGCGCTTGAAATTTTATTGTTTATATAATTAAAAAAAAGCTAAATAAAAGCTAAGTTTATACTAAAGAAGAATTGCTGTTAATATTTCTTGTTTATTTATTATTAAAATAAAGAAGCTAAATATATTTTACTTTTATATTTATATATATTTTTTTTTTTTTTTTGTTTTTTATAAGTAAATCTTTTTTTTTAATTATTTTAAAATATATTATAAATTTTACTATGCAAGTACTTGTTTTTACTTTTTTTAATATTTATTTTTATAGTTAAACTAGATAATATTAATTATTATATATTATTTTAAAATTAATTAGCTATGCTATATAAGCTTATTATTTATAAGTTTGCTAGCTAAATTATTTTTAATAGTAGAAATATTTTTGCTAACTATTTTATGCATGTTAAAATTCTTGTTTATGCTAAAAAAAAAAAACTTGTTAGCTAAGTTTTTATTGTTTAGTTAGTTTAATAAATAGGCTAAAAAAAGAAAAATTAATATATAATATAATTTTTAGGCGTTAAATATGCAAGATTAGCTAGGAATTTTATATATTTTATAAACTATGCTTTTATAAATAAATATAACATAATTTTTTAAAGTGGTTATAATAATATATATTAACGGCTTAATATTAAAATATAAATGCTTAAGCTTTATAATTATAAATAATAAAAGTTTAGGTTTATAAAAGCTATTATTTAGTTTTAAAAAATATTATTATAATAAATAAAGCAGTTAATTTATTTTATTAAAAGCTTTAAATAATTAGTTTTTATATTTTATTTTTAATAATACTGCGATTTCTGCTAGCGTTAATATATATTAAGCTATTAATCTAGCGCTTTATTTTTTTATAAAAAGCTATTTTTTAGGTTTTATATTAAATATTATATTTGATTTATTGCTTTATATTATTTTTTAACTATATTTGCTTTAATATAAATACTTTTAAAAAGCAGCTAGTTAAAGTCTGCTATATTTTTTAAGGCCTTAGAAATAAATCTTTTATTTTTAAATAAATATGCTAATTAATTTATATATATACTTATAATATAAGGTATATGCTTACAGGCGTAAATAAAGCAATTTTTATTAAATATAAAGTTATACTTAAAAATATAAATAAATATATAAAAAAACTATTAAATATTAATAATATAATTATAACTAGTTAATTAATAAAACAACAGCTTTTATAATTTTAATAAATAGCTAGATTATAAAATATAAATTAAATTAATAAATATTATATTAAAATAGCTTAAAAAAATATTTATTTTATATATTATAAGCTTATATTTATTTTATTATAAAATTATAATATAGCCTTTTTATTAGCTGTTATTGTTTTTTTTTTTAATTATTAAACTTTTTAAATAGTTATAAGCTGCTTATATTATTTTTTAAAATATATTATATAATATTTTATGCTTTTATATTAGCTAGTATTTATATTTATATATAATATTATATTTATTGCTTGTTAAAAAAGCATTTGTTTTAAAAAAATAAAAGCTTTTTATTTTTGCTTAATATTTTTAATATTTTATTTATAATACTTTTTTTAGCTATTTTTTTGCTTATTTTAAATTTATAAATAATTGCTTTATTTATTTAATAATATAATAATAAGTTTATTTTTATATTTATATTATAATTAAGCCTAGCATTTATAAAAGTTAAAGCTTTATATTTAATATTGTTTTTTAAAAAGGCTTTTTTTTATATTTGTTTTATGCTTAAGCTTTTAGTTTATTAAATATTTTAAGCGCTGCAAGCTATTTTAAATTATTATGCATGCGTTAAAGCAAATAGTTTTTTTTTTTTTTTTTATAAAATATTAACGCTGCTTGCTTTTATTAAAATGCTTGCTTAATAGCTATATTAATATTTATTTTCCGGTTGCTATATATTAAAGTTATTTAATTGCTACTAATTTTTATTTATTAAAAAAGCTTTAATAAATTTTATTAGTTAATTTTTGCTGTTTAATTTAATAATAGCTTGCATAAATATATAATATAAAAAAAATATATATATATAAATTAAAAATTATTATTAAAAACTAGTTTATTTATATTTAAATATTTTGCTAATTTAAAATATATTCTTTTTAAGACTTGTAAAAAAGTTTATATAAAAAAAACACTTAAGACTACTTTTAGTTAAGATTTTAATAAATAGAAATTTATTAAAAATTATTAAATAATAAGCTATAAATAGCTAAAAATATACTATTTAGCTATTTTAGCTTTTTTTAATTTTATTTATTATGTAATACTATAATATTTTTATTATTTAAGATATAAATAAAGCATAATATTAAATATAAATAATCTAATAAAAAAAGACAGCCTAGCGTTATTATTATTATATAAATAAGCAAGAAAATACTTTTAATATTAATAAATAAATTAAATGCTAAGCTAAGGCAAGCTTAAAAAAATATACAATTATATATATAGTTTTTAAAAAATCAGCAAATTAAACTATTTATAAATATTTATAATTAATAAAGTCTTTTAAATATTATTAAGTTTAAATAATTATATTTTTTTTAGCTATTTTACAAGTTTTAGTTATTTTTATTAAATTATTTTTATTTTAATATAATATATTATTAATTAAATAAAATACTAGTAATATAAAAAACTAAATATTTAAAGATAATTATTATTATAATTAAATAAGTTTAGCTAAGCTATAGCATTAATAGTAGTAAATAAATAAAAGCAAATAATAATTTAGTTTTTTTTAGTTTATTTTTTTAAATATTTTTTTATATATGCTATTTTTTATTTTTTTTTTAATTAGCGTTTCATTTAATGCTTTATAATTTATTTTTAATTAATATTAATACCTTTTATAATTATTATTACGTTTTTGTCGAAAAGTTTATTAATAGTTTTGTTTTTTTTTTAAACTTTTTTTTTTAGCAAATATTTTATATTTTAAATTTATACCAACCTATAAACTTTATTATTATTTATTAATAACTATTATATTTGTTAGTTATATTTTTTATAAATAACTATTTTTAATAATAAGTTTATTATTAGCTATAAGTTGTTTAGTAAACTATATAAATATTATTTTTTAGTTTAATAATAATTTATAACTTTTTTTGCTAATAAAAAAATATTAAGCTATTTTAAAATTATATATTATGTTTTTCTTTTTATAGTTTATTAATAATAGTTATTGCTAATTTAGTTAGCTTGTTTAGCTTTTTTTAAAAAAAATATTTTATATTTTTTTATTATTTAATCTAGCAGCTTTTATTTATACGCTTTTTAATCTTATTCTTTTATTATCTTTTGCTTTTATATTTATTTACTGCTTTATTTAATTTTATGTTTATATAATCTATGCGTTAAAGTTTTTTTATTTATTTTTAACCTTTTTATTATATTATATTTTAATATTTTATTTTATGCTTATATAAAACATTTTATTTTTTTTATATTATTATTATTAATATAGTTTATATTTTACTGCGTAAGCTTAATTTAGCTTTATATTTTATAAGCAAATAGCTGTTATTTTATTTTTTTTATTAAAGGTTTATGCTTTTTTTTTTTATTTGTTGCTAATATTTCTATTATTATATAATACTGCTTATTGCTTATAATTTACTATTATATAACTGCTTTTATTATTTTATATAGTTGCTAATATTTCTTAGTTTAGTAATATTATTAGCAAAGTTTAATATTAGAGTATTTTATTATTAATACAAGTGCAGCTTATTTTTATAATATTATTAATATATATAAAATTATTTAATTTAGCTTTGTTTATTTATTATATTTTTATATATTATTACTTTATTTTTTTATCGCTTAATTTATATAGATATAAGTTTTAATATTTATTTTATATTAAATAAGTATAGCTTATATTATTTTTAGTCTTTAGTTTTAATAATATTATTATAAAACCTTTAGCTAAATTAAACGTTGTTCTTTTAAATAATAAAAAAGTTAATATTTAATAGCGTTAGATTTAGGTTTTATATTATTAATTATAATATTGCCTTTTTTTTAGCTTTTTTTTCTGTTTTTTTTTTATTTAATTTCTTTTATTTTATACTTAACACTTAACTTAATAAGAAAAAAAAATATTAAATATTTTAGCTGTTTTTATAAATTATATTTGTTTTAGTTTAGCAATTTTTAAAAATTAATAAAATAGCCAAATCTTTTAGCGGTAATAATATATCTAGTTTTTTTATATTTAAAGGGCAGCTGCTTAACTTAAAAGGTATTTACTTAAATGCGTCGGCTTTTAAAAATATATTTTTATTGTTGCTTATTTTTTTTATATAGTTTAAAAGTTTTAATTAATATATTAAATAAAAAAAAATAAGCTGGAACTAATTAAGCTATTAAATTAGCTATAATATTTTAATAAAAAATTTTTAGTAGAAAACTATTATAAAATAAATGCTTAAAGCATAATTAAGCAGTATTATTTATACTTTATATATATTAAAAGCTATTTTAGCAAAAGCAAAGATTTTAAATTTAATATATAATTAGTCTATAAATTATTTTTTAAGCTATTATTATTGTTTAAATTTTTAAATAAAAGAGTTAAGTTTAATAGTTTACTAGGCTTATATTTAAGAATTATAATTTAGCTTATAAAATATATTTTTAAAACTAATTTTAAAAGCTGTAATAATTAAATATATATTAAATTAATAGATTTTATTGCAATATTTAGATTTATATTTTATTATTAATATATTAATAGCGAAAATAAAATAAAACAATAAATTTAAAAATATTTTTTTTATTTTAAAAAGGTAGTATAAAATATTAATTTTAAGTTAGTTAGCTTAAAAATAATTATTATTTAAAGAATAAAAAAGATAACTTTTATTAATAAAAATAATATTAAAAAATAATTATAAGGCTTTATGTTAATAAAGTTGTTAGAATTTATTTAAGTGTTTTTAAAAAGAAATTAAAATAATGCTTATATTATTAAGTTATTAATTTTATATCTACTGGCTTTTTTGCTTTAAAACTAAGACAGCATTAAATTTATTTCTTTTAATATCTTTTATTAAAGTTTTTATAAAGATAGCAACTATTTTAATGCTTGGTTTACTAAAAGTTTAAATATATATATGTTTAACTATAATATAATTTTAAGTCTTGTAAATAATAAAGCTATTAATAGACTAATATTAAACCTTATAATTTTATAAACGTTTTTTATAAACGTAGATAAATATACTGCTGTTATAGCATATTTATATAAAAATAAAGCAGATATAGCGCTTATAGTTATTAATAATATAGCTAAAAAAATATTTAGCGTTTATTTTATACCTTTTTTTAGCTTTACTAAAAATAATATTAAAAAATATTATTTATTTATGCTTAAAAATAATAAAATTATTTTTAAGCTTTTTAATAAAAGTATTATTTATATAGCATTAATTTTAAGCTTATAAAAAATTAAACACTTTTATATATATTATAAATATATAAGTTAACCGCTAGATATTTTAAAGTTATATAGCTAGCTTTTTAAAACATATAATATTACTAAGAAAGCAAATTTAGCTAAATTAAAATATTTAGCAGAAAATATTATATTGCCTAATATTTTTAAAAAGCAGCTAGCTCTTTTTAAAAATTTAGTTTTATTATTTAAGAAATTATAAAAAATGCTTAATTTTTATTTTAAGCTTAATATATTATTATTTAAAAATAATAATAACGATTTTATTAAAAATAATATATTTTATAACTTAGCTATATAGCTAAAACAAAATAAAGAAATTGTTTAAAAGCTAGTGCGACTTTTTGCAGAATATATTGCGAAATTTCTTTAAAAAAGTAATAATAATATTAATTTTAACCTTTTAAGCAAAATATAAGCAAAATCGCTTATAAATTATATATTTTAAATTAAAAATATAAATTTTATATTTAAAAATTTAAATTTTATAAATATATATTTTATATATAAAAGCTTTATTTAATAGTTAGCAAATATTATTAATAATATTAGATTAGCTTTTAAAAAAGTTTTAATAAAAAAGATTAAAGCAGCTGTAAACTTATATTAACTTTTATTAAACGTGTTAAAAATTAAAACCGAAGATAATATAAAGCTATATATAAAACGCTTTAATATTTTGTTTTTTAGCTTTAAAATAAGCTGCGCTGCTTTTATAGCTAATATTTTTAAAAAACTTAAAAAAAATGTTTTTTTTTATAGCTTAAAAAAGCTAACTAAGTTTGCGTAGCTAGCTTTAATTAATTTAAAGAGCTAAAATTATAATAACTTATTTTATAAGATTTATAATAAAAAGCCTTTTTAATATAGCTTTAAAATTATATTTTTAATAAAACTATTAATTTAAGCTATTACTAAATTTACTAAGTTAATAAAAAAGCTTAGTTTTTTTAAAAATTATTTGCTTTAGCTTAATAATTTTTATATATAAAATAAGGAAAATAAATATAAGTTTAATAATATATATTAGGCGTTTTTTTAATTAATAAAAGATAAAAGCTTTGAAAAGTTTACAAGTGCTTATAATAACTTAAATAAGAATTAAAAAAAGATAATATAAAAGCTTAAAAATATTTTATTTAAAATATATATTGTTAATAAATATTAAAGTTGCAGCAAAATATATTTAGCTTTTATTATTATTATAACTATTTTAAAATATTATTTTAACTATTAAGTAGTATATATATTTTTTATTAATTTATTAATAAATATATTACTTAAAAAATATAAAAACTTTTATAAATTATATAGATTTTTTTTTATTAATATTTAATAAATATTTTATGTTTATAATATTTTTTTAAAAGTTAAAAAAGGCTTAGCGTTATTTATAAAAAATAAAAAGCTTAAGCTGCAAAATACTAGTAAAGATTTTATTATATAATTTCTTATTATAAAATTATTATATAGCTTTATTATAAAATATAATTTATATTTTTACGTAAAAAAAAATTTTTATTTATGCTTTTTTTATATCGATATTTTTAAATAATATTATATAAATTTAAAAGCTTATTTTTTTTTAAAGCGTGTTATAAATATAGTTTTTTAAGGTTATATTTTAAACTTTATTTTTAATTAAAAAGCTAAGGCTAAGCTAAAAAGCATATATAAAAATATTTTATTAAATGTAAAGCTTATTTTTATTATTTTAACCGCACTTATTAAACAGCTGTTTATAAAGTTAATATATTTTAATATAGTTATTATAAATAAATATACTAAAATATTTAAAATAATAATAGTTAGCGTTATAAGCTTTTTAAACTTTATAATAATAGTTTTGCTTAGAAATATTAAATAATTATGCTTAATAAACTATTTTTTTTATAAGTTCTTACTTTTATTTTAAGCGTAAATTTAATTTTTATTATTATATTATATTATAAATAATAGTAAAGTTAATAATAAACTTTAAATATATTATTACTAATATAAAAAACTAGAAGAAATAATTAATAATATTTTATATAATAGCAATATTATTTTTTAAAATATAAAGGCTAGACTATAAGTTGGTATTATTTAAAGACTAATATAAACAGTTATTAATATTTTAAATAATATATTAAAAGGTTAATATTTTATTAATATTAAAAATATTATATTTATAAAAGTTAAGATTTTATATATTTTTAAAGCTTATTTTTAAGCTATTTTTAAAACTATTAAAAACTTTTTATTTTTTAATAAATTTATAAAAAATAAAAGCAAACTTAAAATAATATTGCTAGTTTTATATTATACAGTATTTATAAGTGATTTTATAAGTTATTTAAATATAAAGCTAAAAGGTAATAATAAGGCAAAAGCTAAGGTATTAATTATAACAACTAATTTTTGCTAAAGCTAAAAAGCTATAATAATATTAGTTTTTATTTTTTATATAGATAAAGTTGGATTTATTAGCAATTTTAACTATAAAACTATAATATTTATAAAATTTAAATATATTAAAGTTTTATTTTAAAATTTTAAAATATTTAATAAAAGTGCTAAAGATTTATATATTAATTTATAAACAAGATTTTTATATTATATAAATAATTACTTTTAAAAAAAACTAGAAGCTAGAATATTTTAAAACTTTTATTATTTTATTTATTATTAATTTTATAAGACACTAGAAAAATATAATATAAAAGATAAAAAAAAAGAACTTATTTTAGTATATAAAAAATATAATAAAAATAAACACTTAAAATAGGCTTATTTTAAATCTATTTATAAGATTTGCTATAATATATATATAGCGAGCAAATATAAGCAGAAAAATTAAGATTAATATTGCTTTTTATATAAAAAGCTTAGGCATATAAAAGCCGACTATAAAATATAAAATAAAAAAACCTGCTATTTTTATAAAAAGCTTGAGTATATTAAGGCTAACTATAAAAAGCTAAATATATAAAATATTAAGACTATAAATATAACTTGCTATAACTATAAAGCTAAAGGCTATATTAAAGTAAACTATTTTATGCTATAAGTTATATTTTGTTAGCGTTGCTATAACCAAGGTTATAAAATTATAAATTATTTAATATAACCGTATTAAAAATATAATAAGAATAGTTATATAAAAAATATATACTTAAATTATATAAATATAGTTAAGCATAATAAAAAATCTAATAATTTTAAAACTATAGTATAAAAATTTAAATTTAATAAAAGCTAAAAAAAAAAATTACAGCAGCATAAAAATATAAAAAATTATATAAAAGCTTTAGCAAAGCTATATATTATTAATATATTAACATAATAAAATTTTGCTAAAACTATTAAATAAAAAGGATTTAACGCTTAAGCTAATATATTTAGTTTTAGCGCAACTAATAAATAAAAATATAACTTAGCAAATAATATATAATAATAATATAGCAGTAAAAAGCATAATATTTTACGGTTATATCTAGCTGTAAATATTTATTTTAGCTAATATTAATAAAAAAATTACTTTTTATTTAGCTGCGAAAAGCTTTAATTATTTATATATAAAATATAATATTAATTAGTTATTTAAATGCGCGTAATATATTTGCGTAAATTTTTAATAGCTTAATTAAACTATGTTATTATTAATTATTAAGCCTTTTAATAGGTTATATAAATGATTTATTTTTATAGTGCAGCTAATAAAAATTAAACTTATTTTTTAAAACTTATTGTTGCGTTTTTTATAAAATAACTAACTAATTTAAATTATAAAGCAGATATAAAGGAGTATTAATTACTTTTTATTACTTTAATAATATTAATACTATTTTTAAAGCTAATAAATTTAAAGCTTTTTTTTTAGTAAATTTTAAACGTGCTTAGCTTATAGTTTAAGGTTTTGCTTATATTATAAAAGGTAGCAGCTATTATTAAATTATAGCGTAATTATTTATATTAATAGCTTGCTTTTATCCCTGTTAAATATATCTATTGTTTTTTGTTTTCGCTTGCTTGGCCTGACCTGCTGTGTTTTTTTCTGCGAGATAATAGCATTGCTAATATTATATGCTTTATAAAACGCTAATAAATAAATAAGCTGTTAAAGTTTAATGCTTTATTTTTAAAATAATAACGCTAGTTAAATATTTTAAGTTATAAATATACTTTTATATAAAATATGCTATTAAATAGCTTTTTGCTTAAGATTTATAATTTTAAAACGCTTGGCTTTAAAATTACTAAATTTTTTATAATTAAAAAAGTTAAGCGTAAATTTTATAAAAAAAATAGTTAATTAGATTAGTTTATTAAATTATAAATAATAGCTAATATTTTTATATTAATTAATTATTTAGCTTGCTGCTAACTTAATAAGTTGCTTATTTTGCTTAAAAATATTAATTTTTTATTATTAATAATATATAAAACTGCTAACAGCTTATTTAAAGCTTAATTTTTATTTATTTTTTTGTAATTGTTTTTATTACTGCTTTTTCTTCTAACGTTATTATTTTTTATAATAATATTTATAATTTTACTGTTTATTAAAAAAAAATCTAAAAATAATAACTATAAGAAATTATTTATTATAACGCTTGCCGCTATTTATAAAAAATATAACTAAAAATATATTTAAAAAAAGGTTTTTCTGTTACTACTTTATATTAGTTTATTGCTAATAAAAGCAAATATTATTGCTTTTAGTATAAAACTTTTATATATCTTTTGTTTAAAAATTTAAATTATGCTAATATAAAAATTATAGCTTAAATTCTTAAGTTATTATTTAATTTTATAGATTTTATAGCTAATACTAATTAACTACTAGGTAAATATTTTTAACGTTGCTTAAAAAACTTTTTAAGCTTTTATTTACTTTTTATTTTTAATACTTTATACCTAGATTTATATTAACTATATAATTTTTTATTTATATTAAATTAGCTTACTAGCTTTAAACTTTATTTTTATATTATTTTTTAATTTTAATTAATATTTTAATATAGTTTTTTTATATAATATTTAACTTTTAGCTTTTTAGCTTAAATATTTTATATAACCAAGACTTTTAAAAAATATTTAAAATAAGTTTAAATAAAGCATTAGATAGATTTTATAAGTCGACTAGTAGATTTTATGCTAGCTTTTACGCTAGCTTTTACATAAGCTTGCTTTTTAAGGCACCTGCTAATAATAAAACTAATAGTTTTATAGCTAAGCTTTTTAGTTATTTTTTTATATAATATCTAGCTTTTAGCTTTTTAGCTTAAATATTTTATATAACTAAAACTTTTAGAAAATATTTAAAATAAGTCTAAATAAAGCATTAAATAAACCTTATAGGTCAATTAATATTTACGCTAGCTTTTATGCTAGCTTGCCTTTTAAAGTATTTGCTAATAGCAAGACTAGTAGTTTAACAGCCAAACTTTTTAGCTATATTAAGGTTATTTATTCCGAAGTAAATAGTATAGCTTATATAGTTATATAGCTAGTAGATAGAAAAGAGCTAGTAGCTATAAGATATATTAGTTAATATAGCCTTTATCTCTTTTAATTAATAGTTAAAAGGGATAGCTTATATATATAAATTTAACCTAATAGGTATATATTAAGGTATTATTTATTTATTTAATAGGCTATAATCTTATATAAAAGAAGCTATTCTGCCTAGTTAAAATTATTAGCAAACATATTAGCTTGCCTATTAATATATATTTAAAGGTAAGCTTATAATATAATAATTAATTATATCTAGATTTTAATAATAATAATATTATGTTTACTATTATTATTACTTTGCTAACTGTTAAAGCTTTAGAACTTTTTTTTAAACTTTTTTTTTAGAAATATTTAAGCTTAGCTATAAAAATATATTTTTTTTTTTTATGTTATTATAGCAAAAATGCTAAAGCAAAGTAAGCAAAAAAGTTTTTTTTAAAAAGCAGCTAATTATTTAGTAGCTAAATAAAAAATAAAAGACGTAAAAAAAGTAGTTATATATATAAAGTTTATTTTATACGATTTTAAATCTTATTTTAGCGCTAGGCTATATAAATATAATTTAGCTGCGTTATAAAATATTAGCTAGGCTGTTTTTAAATTAACAAATATATTAAAATATGTTATATTTTTATTTATTAAAAACTGCCTGCTTTTTTTATTATTTATTAAATATTTAAAAAAGTTATAACTAAAGAATTTAGCATAGCTAAAGATAGCAATAGTATTAAACTTATTATTATCGCCGGATTAATAATAAACAAGTAATTAATAGTAACAATAATATATTAACTATAAATGCTATTAATAAATTAATTATGCTAATTAAATAAATAAGCCTTTTAAATCGCAAAAGCAACTTATATATACGTAAATATCTAGTAGTAAAGTTTAATTGTTTAAATTATTAAAGTTAAAGTTATTATTTTATTATAGATTTATTTTAAAGAAATTTTATTTTTTAGTTTTTAGAAAAAAAAAAAAAGAAAAGAACTAAGTTTTAAAATAGCTAACTTTTTATTTGCTTTTTTTTCTTTTATTTATTAGTTTATTGTTTTTAATATTATAGTTTTTTTAATATTAAATTAACAACTTTAATTGCTTAAATATTTTAATTTGCCTGGTTTTATTTATTTAATCTTTTTATATTTATTTATTATAACTTTAATTATTTTATTTCGGCGTAATAAAGTGTATTTTTTATGCTTTTTTTTAAAATATATTAATAATATTAAATGTTAAAATGGGTTTGCTTTAGTTTTTGTTTATAAATAGTTTATATTAATATTAGCTAAAATCTTGTTAATTAGTAAGTTTTAAACCTTTTTTTAACTATATTAACTATATATATAAATATTTTTAGTTTTATAATTTATTTCTGCTGTTTAAAATAGTAATATATATATAATAATATAAGCTTTAAAATATAAAAATATTAAAAGTGCAAAAAGCTAACCAAGTATTTAAATTTTTAGGTGCTTTTTTAATTAAAAAAAAAAACTTAATAAAGCGGCTATTATATAAGATATTTTTATACTTTTTAAAACATATTTTTATTTCTGCTGCTATTATATATAGCAGTAGTTATAACTTATATTTTTTAATAACTATTTTTTATATTTAGCCTTATTTAAGCAGTAACTTTTATTATTTAATAGTAACTTTTTTTAATAACTTATGCTTTATTAATAATTATTATATTTTTTATATAAAGCGTAAATAATTTTATTTAGTTATAACCTATTATTTTTTTTTTTTTTTTTATAAACTATTTGTTTATTATATTTAAAATTTTATAATAATAACAAGCTAAACTATTAGCTTTAATAAAATAAGCAAATATATTATTTAAAATAATAAAACGCACGCTAATTTTATACTTGCGGCTTTTAATATAGTTTAACTTATTAAATTATAATAAAATAAAATTATAGCTTAGCTTATATAATAAGGTTATATATATACTAAAAATAGTGCTTTATAAGTATTTTAACCTATTATTATAAATCATTAAAGCTTATTATATATACTATTTAATTTTTATGTGTGCTGTTTTGCTGTTTTGTTATCTTAATATTAATATTTTTTTGCTTTTTTTATTTAATGTTTATTTATTTATTTTTTATTTTTAATAAAAAGCACTTTAAAAGATTAGGAGAAAAATAAAGCAACGTAAATAAAACGTTTAATATATTTTATGTGCTTAAAATACCTAAGAAAACCTATAACCGGCTAAGCAGAACTTTTATATATAAAAATAAAAAGCGCAAGGTAACTTAAGCAGAAAAAAATAAAAATAAAAACTAGCTTGCGTTTAAAAAAATTAAATAAAAGTAAATATATTATATTTACTAAAATATTTTTTTATTATTTTTTATATTAGCTGCTTATTTTTTTTATAAAAACGTTAATTTAAATTTAATTTAAGATTTTATTATAAACTTAATAAACTAGCTTAAATATAAAAAAGTTTAATTATATTAATGATTTTATTTTTTAGTTATATTTATATTTTAATATTATAATATTTAAAGACTAGTTTAAAAAAAGTTAATTTATATTTATATTATTAAATATATTTATTAAAAAAAAAAGCAAAAGAATAAATAAATAATAATAAATAATAAATAATAAATATTTAAAGCATATAGTCACTATTTAACAGTTAATAATAAAAGCTTAGTTATAAAACTACTTTTTATGCTAATTAAATTGAGTTTTATATTAATATATAATAAAGTTAGCATTAGCTTATTTATTTTATAAAATAAAAAAAGCTGGTTTATTATTTTATATTAGCAAAATATTATATTTTAAGCTAATAAAATTAATAAAAATATTTTAATAATTATGCTTTAAATAATTTAGCTTAATATAATTTAGTAGCTAAGGTTATTAAAACTTTATAAGTTAATGCTTATTAATTTTTACTGTAGCGTTTATATATTGCTATTTTTTATTATATATATTTTTTTATTTTTTAATTTTATATTTTTTTTTATTTTATAGATTTTTTAGAAAATAAATAAAAAAGCTAACAAAATAGTAATATAATATAATATTGCTATATAATTATTTTTTAATATTATTATATATTATATAATAGCTAACTATAAAACTAAATAAAATAATTTAATAATAAATTATTATACTAAGATTATATTAGCCTTTTATAATTTAAAAAATAATTATAGCCTGCTAAAAATTAGCCGATCTTAATATATAGTGTTTTTAACTATTTAAAACTTTTTTTTTTAGCGTTAAGCTAATATATTAAAAATTAAAATAGCTTTAAATATTTTTTACTTAAAAGCTTTTAAAATATAACTTTATATTTATAATATAAAAAAATATAATTATATAAAACACTGTTGTTTTTTTTAAAGCTTGGTATAAATAGTACTTTTATAACTTTATATTAAAAGTAATAATATAAATTTATAATTTACTTTAGTGCTAACACTTGCAGTTTTTTAAGCAGTTTATTACTGCTGAAAAAATTTAAATATTTAAATATAACTATATTTACTAAGTTAGTTTACTTTTAAATCTTAAATTAGTATACTTTTTTAGCGCGCTTTGCTAATAATAATTATATATAAATATAATTTAACTATTTTTTAACCTTTTATATAAACTATAAATTGTAGGTTTATTTTTATTACTAAATTATTTTATTTAGTATTATATAGTTTATTTTTTTTTTAAAGATTTTTTATGCATTTATTTAAGTAAACATATAAAATTTATTAATTTTTAATTAAGCGATATAGTTTATATATAGCTAGACATAAGTTTTATTTTTTTATTATTTTGCTTTGCTATTTATATAATAATATTAATTACTCTAGGTTTAATAATATATTTTTATAAAAATTTACTAATATTTTTTATAAATTTTAATTTAAAAAAGCTAGCTATATAAAAGATTAATTAGTTTTTGCTATAATTATCGCAAACTTTAAATATATTAATATATAACGCTATAAAATGCTTTAATTATAATTTATATAAAAGCAGTTATTATTAATAGACTTTATTTTTTTATAATAATATAAATATTATTATTATAATTAATATTTTTATTGCGTAAAATATATATTTATTATTATATTTGTTTACTGTTTATTTTATTTTTATAAATAATAAGTTCGGCTGTGTTTAAATTATTTAAACTATAAGTTTTTATAAACGTTAAAGTTATGCTTTTTTTTTATATATAAGCTATAAAGTTTTACTTTAGATTAATGCTCTAAAATAATTTTTGTTATATTAGATAATTTATTTTATTTTTTAGGCAAAAAAAAAATATAATTATAAAGTAGATTATTTTTTTATTGCTAAAGTCTACAAAATAAAAAAATATATAGCCGAAAATATTATTAAATAATAAAACTATTAAATAAACTAACGTTTTTTTATATATATTATAAAATAATAATAACTTAGGTTTTTTTTTAACTAGTTGCTATTATTTAAACAGCGTTTTTTTTATTATTTTTTTATTTTTTTATATTTTATTATTTATTATATATACGATTATATTTAAAATAAAAAAAATTAGTTGTTATATTGCTTATAAACTTAAATAAATAGTTTAATTTAAAAACTTATAAAATATAAATTAAGTTTATATTTAAAAGTCTTTTACTTTAGCAGATAAACTTTTAATTTAAATCTAGTAATAGGCCTTTTTTTGTTTTTTTATTATTTAAGCTATAAATTTTTTATTTTATAGCAAAATAAAAAGCTGCTGCTAATATATATAATATAATAGTTTTATATACTGCTTTTAATAAAATAAATGGCAAATAAGCACTAAAATAACTTTTAGTTTAAAATAGTATTATTTATTTATAAAAAATAGCTATTAATTTATTTTAAATCTTTATTTATATATATAATAATTTATAATACTGCATTTATATCTTTAACTAGTAATTATTTAGGTATGTTTTATAGTTTAGTTTTTGCTTATATTTAAAAATAAACGTTACCAGCTAGCGCAAAACTTATGCAGGCTTATAATTACAACAAGAAAAATTAAGCTAAAAAAAGTAAAATAAAAAAAAAATATTACGCTTTATTTATATTTTATTAATAACTATATTATATTATATATAAAAAAAAATAAAAATAAGCTTGTTTAAAAAGGCTTAAACTTAAATATTAAAATATTATAAATTAGCTATTTTGTTTAATTTTATATTATTATAATATATTTTTAATTTAATTTATTGCTGTATATATTTAAAATAAGTTAATTAAATAAAAGTATTTAGAATTTTTTTTTTATTTTATTTTAATAAAATAATAATATAGCTTTAATAATATATAAAAATAATTATTTAAAAGCTTAATATAGCTATTAATTTTTAATAATATAAAAGTATATAATATAAATAAATATTTTTTTAAACTTTTAATTTATTTATTAGCATAATATTTTATATAAGCTTTATATTATTTAATATAGCAGTATATTTAATAAGCTTATATTTATATATTAAATATTTTTAATATTATTTATAATTTATTAGAATTTTTAAATAAATTAGTATATATATTTTAGTAATATATAATAATTTTTTCTGCTAAATTTTATATAAATTATAATAAATATAATTTTAGTATAAGAATTTAATTTATATAATATATATAATAAAATATTTAAAGTTTTACTACTTTTATAAAAGCTAGTTTTATTAAAATTATATAGTTAGCTTTAATAAAATTATACTTTTTATTAAATATTCCGATAGTAATAATTATAATAGTTAAGTTTTGCGCGCTTTTAAAATTATTCTTGGCTATATATTAGCTAAAGGTTTTATATATAACTTTTTATTTGTTTATATTATTTATAGCAAAAATAAATATTTAGCATATATTTAATGCTTATTTATATAATATTAATATAATAAAGTAAGCTATTATTAAGCTTATTATAAATATAATTATTTTTTTAAAAAATTATTGTTTTTTTTTTATATTTTTATAGAAAATAAAATTATTTTTTATAAATTTTATTTTTATAATTATAAAAGCTATCTTTTTATTTAATCTTGCTATAGTATTAATATAAAGCTAAAACAGGCTTTATTTAATTATTTTTTTAAATATTATAAAAAATGCTAGATAAATTTTATTATATTAATATTTTAATTTTGTTAGTAAGTTTATATTTATTAAAATAGCTAGCTTAGAAAATATTATATATAAGATTAATTTATAAAATAAACTTTGCTAAACGCGTATTTTTTTAGCTGTTAATAAATATAATACTAAAATTAAACGGTTGCTTTATTAAAAAAAATTATAATTTTATTATATAGCTTGCAAGCAAAATATTCTTTCTGCTATATTTTGCTGCAATAAATATATTAATGCTTAAATATATTTAGTATAATTGTTAGAAAGCTTAAAAAAATTATAAACGTTTTTATTTACTAGCGGTAAATTAATAATATAATATCTAAAAAATTTAAAGTGCAGATTTTATTAAATAAATAATTTATTTAAATATTTTTAGCGTAAATTAAAGCATTTTTTATAAAATATAATATAATTTTTTTATGTTTATTTATAAAAAGACTTTAACTTAACGCTCTGCTATAATAACTGTTTGCTGCTTTTAATTTATTTATTAAAGTCTTTTTTAAAATATAATCGCTAATAAAATAACTAATTTTAAAATTTAATATAGCTAAAAATATTTATAAAAAAATTAAAAGTAGATATTTTATATTTAATAAGCGTTTTTAATATGCTAATAAAATATATTAAACGCTATGCGCGCTTAATTAGATTATTTTTAATAGCTGTTTATATCTAGTTATTAAAATTTATATATAAGTGCGCTTTATTTAATATAATAATGCCGGGTTTAATTTAAAATAATACCTTTAAAGTTTTATTAATAAAGGCTAATAATTGCTTTAAATAAATATTAATTTTAAATAATAATTAAAATATAAATATTATTATAATAATATAATTTTGCTTTAAGCTTTTATTATAATTTAAATTATCGCTTATATAATTGTTAAATTTTTTATTTATTAATTTTAATAGCGTTATATAATAAACGCTATTTACTTTGCTTTTTGCTAATATTTTTTTTATATAAACTAATTAAACTTAAATAAAGCAGCTATTTTTTAATTTAAATTAAAAACAAATATATTTTTTTAGTTTTATAATTTAATATTTTTAAAGTATAAATAGCATTATAATAACTAAAGGTTTTTTTAGTACTAGATTATTATAATATCTTTTATATATTAGCTTAGCTATAAGTAGTTTTTGCATATAAAAATATATAAATCTTTTTATATAAGTTCTGCTTAAATATTTAGCTTGACTATTTTATTTTATTATATAAGTTTTAGCTAAAAAATATTTATTTTTACTTTTGTTTTTATTAAAACAAACAGTAGATATTATATTATATATATAAGGCATTAATATAACTACTGTAGACGCTTTAAATATTTTACTACTTTTTATACTATTGGCTAAAAATATAGCATAAGTTTTATAAACTAATACTATAAAAATTAGCTTAAATATTATAAATAATTAATAAAGCTTTAGCTTTATTTTAAAAGCTTTATATCGGTATAAATATATAAGATTATTTTTATTTATATTAAAAATAAAATAGTTAAAAAACGCGCATGTTTATTTTTAAATAATCTTATAAGCGCTAAAGCTAATTTTAATAAATATATTTAATATATTTTTATTTTTGTTTTTTTTATTATTTTATATAGCTATAGTTAAGTTTTTACTATTATTAAACAAAATAATAATATTATTAAATGCTATTATAGCTTTATTTTTATTAAATATATTATTATTATTAAATAAAATAATAATATTATTAAATATTAT
>MU380547.1:0-22883 GCA_022495085.1 Xylaria sp. FL1042
ACCTGGTATAGTTGATATATCTACATAGAGTGAAATGACTTCTTGTCGGGTGGCTGCACTAACATGCGGCTAAGTGGGTTTCAGGCCAATGTAGTAAGAGGACTCGGCCAACGTAGTATGGCTCCAAAAAAGGCGTACGCATCTACAATTAAAGCCGACCGAAGGTTAAGAGATGTTATAGTAACTATTTTTTATAAACATTCTAAATTGCTTGACCAAAAGGAAACAAAGCATGCACTAAAGGAATCAAGCACGCTAGCTTATGATTTACTTATATATAAGCATACCAACCGAGGCTTCTCCTATTAATTAAATTCTGCTTAAGAAGAGAACATCTGAGTCACAGCTAGATAGAAAGGTCACTTAGTGACGTTGCAGGCGCATAGTGTTGGGGGTTTTTATGATCACATTCGCACCTCCTATTCCAGTAATTTTCTCATCTCATTTCCAGACTGTATACTTCAATTCATACATACCTTGTTGCATACTCTATGTAGTTTGCTACACAACCTGCTTTTCTGATCTACCTCTGCGCTATGAACGCCACTGCAAGCTGTTATCCCGAATAGGTCCAACAACCTCGTTTCTACGTCCCAAGCACTATTCAGAATACACGACGATGCCATGGGATTTCATAGGTGCATAGAGAAGTCCGCAGCTGTGGATTCTGGGGCGAGTGACTTATCCGACGATTTCATGTTCGGCTTCGACGTCGAAGATGACGGCGATAGGACGTACTTGGCCGAAGTAGCCATGCGCGGGATCGGACACGAAGACGATATCGGGGCCTTTATGCGTCTTGGTCTGCTTCGAGGCATGGAGGAATGGGATCAGGCAATTTGCTGCGCCGAGGCGATGCGAAAGCGGGGGTTTTGCCGGGATTCTTTGGATGGGCAGGATGTTCTTGCTTTTCTAGCGAGGGTTTACGGAGTTGATGTGAAAACTCCTCCGCAGAGGTCGCCGCATCTACGCCTCAAGAGGAAGTTGAAAAGGGCTTGTGGATCTCTGGATGCGCAAATAGCTGTGCCGGCTAAGAAGCAGAGAAGGGCCAAGAACGGCAAGGACTCTCCCTATTGGGTTGAGACGCGTGTGCCAGGACGACGGCAAGATGGTCGTTCCTGTAAAGGGCTAGAAGCCGGAGAAGTGGCATGGAAGGCACCGAGTAGGCGCATGGGGACCTTAGAAGGAGCGATACTGCCTATATCTACGATACTGAGAGGAAACCCCGGAGGTGACACAGGCACGCTGGCATGTAAAGATCCGGAACTTACCCCTATTTTCCTAGATGATCAAGTTGGGTCGTCTGGGGATGTGCCATCTACGGGTACTCCGGTATTTATGAACAAGTCTAGAGAGGAAGATGACGATAATACAAGAGAGGAGTCTCTGTCCAAACCCGACATTCCTACGATACGAGTCCCACATACATCAAACCCAAACATCGAATCCGCAAAAACGAGCAGCAGGCAGACAGAGGACAAACCCCATAAACCAGACCGCGCACCAAACAACAACTCAGGAAACCCACCAGAACCACCACCCCAAACCCAGACACCCAAGCACCAAGCCAAATCTCCATACTTCAATAACACCCCATCTCCATCCCCATCACTATCTACCAAAAGCCCCAAGAAAAAACGCGCCCCGCGCGGCACCGTCTCCAGCCTGCCCTTCCCGCGCCTCGACGCGCCGCGCTTCGGGCTGATCCAAGAAGAGCTCGCGTCAGATCCATTCCAACTACTAATCGCCGTGACCTTCCTCGTGCGAACGACGGGCAAGGCGGCGATCCCGGTGTTCCGGACGCTGATGGACCGATACCCGACGCCGGCTGCGCTAGCCGAGGCCCCGGTAGCCGATCTCGTGGAGAGGATCAGACACCTTGGCCTCGGGAGCGTGCGGGCCGCTACCATACAGCGGTTTGCGCGGCTCTGGGTCGCGGAGCCGCCGAGGGCGGGCGTGGGGTATGTTGTTAGGGGGTATTGTTGTGCGGATCGGAAACAGCTGGGTCAGGGTCAGGGTCAGGGTCACTACCATCCTCGAGGAACGGATCTAGAAGATGGAGTAAAAAAAGAAGGAGAAGGGGAAGGGGAAGGGGAACTTCATTGTGGTGGTAGTGGAGGTAGTGGTAATAGCAGAGGTGGTGGTAGGGATAATGATAGAGATAGCGAGGAGAATACGATGGCGTGGGAAATAGGACATATGACGCAGGGTCCGTACGCGCTGGATTCGTGGCGCATCTTCTGCCGGGACGTATTGAGGGGCGAAGCGGAAGATTGGAATGGAGCGGGCCGCGAGGGCGAGTTCCAGCCTGAATGGATGCGTGTCTTGCCCCGGGATAAGGAACTGCGCGCCTGTCTGCGCTGGATGTGGATGCGGGAAGGCTGGCAGTGGGATCCTGCGACGGGGGAGAAGGTTGTGTTACCGGATGAGCTGCGGAGGGCCGTTCAGGAGGGCCGCGTCGCGTATGACGAGGATACCGGGGACTTGAGGATCTTGGATGAATGAATGGATGGATGGATGGATGGATGAGATATTTTGCCTAGTCTTGTGATGAGGATGAGATATCAACCAATACCACTTCTCTTCGCATGAATCAATCGGATATAGGATTAGTGATGGTATTGAACTCGTTGTTTTATTCCAAGAAGATCTTATACCTGGACAGTTCTGTGTCCAAATTTTGTTGCCAATCGCTAGCGATTTCCCATAAGAACCGTGATCCCTGTAGCCGCTTTCTTATACCTTGACTCCTAGATGCTTTAATTTTGCTCTTCCTTTTATGCTTCATTTTCAACGGCATTTTTCCATACTCAACCCCAGAAGGAAATGTTGAATGGTATCCTTCGCAAATTGGACTTACTAAATGGACTCCCGGGTAACCATCACATTGCAACTAATGACCATTCGTGCTGTTCACTTTTCTTCTCTCCTTAACAGCATTGGCAAGAAGGTCGAGGACTGAGACTGTATCTTCCCAGCCAATACAGGCGTCAGTGATACTTACGCCATAGGCCAAACCAGCCGGTCCTTCCTTTGGTACCTTCTGGTTACCTGATAGCCAATTGTCAGTCAATAAGACGTCCAAGGGGTTGATGGATATGAATGACTATACCTTCGTTGATGTGACTCTCAATCATGACACCCATAATGCCCTTCTCACCCTTCGAGATCTGCTCCGCAAGGGTTGCAGCAACCTTTGGTTGATTTTTATGGTTTTTCTCTGAGTTGCCGTGACTGCAGTCTACCATGAGCCGTTGTTTTAGCCCAGCTTTATCTAAAGCTTTCTTGGCCTCGGCGATGCTCTTGGAATCGTAGTTGGTGCCGCGTTTCCCTCCCCTCAGAATTACATAGCAATCCTCATTTCCTACCGTCCCTACAATAGCCACGACACCAGGCTTTGTCACGGAGAGAAAGTGGTGAGGATGCTTCACGGCTCCAATCGCATCAATCGCAACGCCGAGCGTACCATCGGTACCATTCTTGAATCCTACCGGGAACGACAGACCACTAGCCAACTCACGGTGTAATTGACTCTCTGTCGTTCTTGCACCGACGGCGCCGGCGGATAAGACGTCGGCCAAAAATTGTGGCGAGATGGTGTCGAGTATTTCGCTAGCAATGGGCATTCCCTTGTCGGTAAGGTCAACGAAGAGCTGCCTCGACATACGTAGGCCCTTGTTAATCTGGAAACTATTGTCGATGTCTGGGTCGTTTATCAGGCCCTTCCAGCCCACCGTTGTCCTCGGCTTCTCGAGGTAAGAGCGCATAATTATCAGTAGCTCGTCTTTATGTTTCTCCTTTTCCTTCAAGAGCAAGTCACAGTACTCTAGGGCGGCCTTGGGGTCGTGGATAGAACAAGGACCAACTATGACCAAGAGTCTATCCTTGTCGTCGGTTCCATTGACTACAGCGACGGCCTCTTCGCGGCTCTCCAGCACTGTGCGCTTCGAATTGGGGGTTTGGGGAATCTCATGTTGAAGCAGGTCCGGTGGCGTTAAGGGATTGTATCCACGAACTAAACTTCACTTAGTCTTCTGATTAACATCAGTGGTGGTGAGCATAGAACTAACTGCGCCAATCTTCACTCGCAGTCTTGTTTCCCACATTCTTGTTTTCGATGTAGAAGCTCTGGGTAGCTCGCCATTAGCTTGGGGTTGCGCTCCACGTAGGACCACCTTATTAGCTAACCTACCGACATGGTTAAACAGGAACTGGCATATAGCAGGTAGACGATAGGGCTGGTGCAGAAGGGGACCACAGGGGGATCTCCGTGCCGGATAAGTGATTAACCAGATAATAGAAGCTACCTAAGTAGAAAAAGAGGCTGTTTAGAGGTGCGTGTGGCTTGAGGATAAGAGTGTAGTGGGATGGAGACAATATAGAAGACAACCAGTGGGGGAGGGGGATCTCCCAGGCAAGTCACTGCAGCGAAAGCGGCTAAAATTTTGTCTTTTGGGGACTCTAGGTGACTCTAGGTGACTCTATAAGAGCTCCGATGGCGGGGTTATATATTACTGCTACTTACCCTAGCTACCTCCTTAACCAACCTTAACTAACGTAGATGCCTGCCTATCTCGATATATAACTTCTTACATGTACTTACCTCTCTGCCCCGGTGTCTCAAGTAGAACAGTAAGTAGAACTCAGAGCAGGTAAGTAAGCTGTCTACCTAACTGTATGTAGGTACCATAGGAAGCGAACTAATTCCCATCTCGTTCCTAACAGACCCTGATGACATCATTTTGAGGGCCATCTCGCCGACGTTGGGTGTCTATCGACATGTAAGTAATAAAGATAACTATTTATCTAGCTATCCTCCACTTAATCGTTTGCGATTCCAGCCTAATAGTTCTATGTATCTTGTGTTGTAAGTTCGATAGGTATAAGGGACACATAAGCAGGAGCTTAAATGGTGCCCAAAGTGCCCTAACCTAGCCGATGTGTAGTCTCTATATATCCATGCCTCGCTCGTCTATGATAATTATTATCTAGTTTCCGCCCCCCTAGAGTTGCACCAAACTTAAACATGGGATGATTCCTCATCTGCTCACTCAGCCTTTGGCCGAACATCAGTTGGAGCGCTTATTGCACCACTATTCACCTTCCCATAAAACCACTTGAGTAACAGGGTGCTTCCAGTCATCAGGAAAGCCGAAAAACCAAATAGAGCAACTCGTTGCCAAGTGTTGAGTAGATCGAAAATTGGGTAAGGGTACCTAGAACGTCGTCCTTGATGAGCAAGGAGCATATCACCATGTGTAAGTATATATCGATGCTTACCAGCCATTTTGTCTGTAGCAGTACTCGACCCAGAACCAATATAGAAAAGCGAATGTTTGGCTCAGAGCTATAGCCGCAAAACCGTCTATAGCCCATGGCGGACTTAACAAGAGCAAGTCTAAAGTAAGGAACAGGCCCGGAGCTGCGTGAAACCCAAAATTGGGTATGAAAGCTAGCTCGGAATCCGGCGGAAAGACAAGATTCTTGTCAATGGCGCATAGCCCCCAGAAGAGTATGCTGATAAGTACCTCTAACGGCGCCGAGCACACAGCGAGAGAGTTCTTCGCTTGAAAGAGGGTTGGCGATAAACTTATATCAGCGGCGAGGCCAATGACAAAGGTGCAGAGAGCGAGGGCCAGACCGATGATGGTTAGGAATTGGTAATGCCCACCGAAAGAGGCTGAAATCGGGGTCTCCCAGTGAGCGAGAAACCGGAATGATGCTAGAAATGAGACGATGCCGGCGCCATGTAGCAGCATTGAGATCTGCCGGGACGGTGAGGCGAGCCGTTGTAGGGGATGTCTAGCCATATTCTCGGTTGTAGAAGAGGCACAGGGAAAATGGATATGAAAGCAATTTCCTGCTTATGATTTTGAACAGACGTTAACTACATGAAGCATTTTCGCCAATTCGTAAATATAGCAACGAGGAAAGAAGACCGAGGTTGATATCTGGTGGCTATGAGAGCTAGAGTTAATGACGCCATGTCGTTCCAAACCCCTGGGCTCCGAGCGGGCCGTCGGCTTCTTCTAGCTCCGTGGCTTACTGTATTCGGTAACTAGTCTAAAAGTCGGGTAGTTACCTCCATTTTTCAGCAACTACACCTAAGTTACAGTGGTACGTTAAATAATCCACTAGCCTTAGCCACGGAGCATAGCGCGAGAAAAAGTAGACCAGGCTCAACACCCGACTGCTAAGCTTAAGCTCTCGTTGTTTAGGTAGTTGCTACCTCATATATTTACACAACGGTCTCAACTCCCGTGCAGAGAAATGGCCGAGACAAGCAGCAAACGTAGCCACGACGAATTTGTGGAAAATAATGGTGGTGACGGTACGCAAGTATCCTTTCCGACTCGATTCAACACCGAACTAATCGCGATGCAGATGACAGCTCTTCGGACGATGATATGGGCCCCCAGCTGCCCTCAGCTACTGCTCCCAAGAAGAAACGACGTGTGCTACCGTACGAAAAGCTCTACATAGATGCCTTGCCAAAGTCGTCGCGTTACTCCAAGTCTCTCATGCACAAGGAGCAGCTCTCCTTCGTTACAGTGACCCGTACCGATTTCCTCATCACGAGCTCCGTCGATGGTGTCGTCAAGTTCTGGAAGAAGGATGCCCAGGGCATTGAGTTTGTTAAAGAGTTCAAGGCCCACCAAGGTGAAATACGCTCTGTATCTGTAAGCCAAGATGGGAGAAGCTTTGCGACTGCCGGCGCCGACAGCACTGTCAAGATCTTTGACGTGATTACCTTCGACCTTCTTACCATGCTGTCCTTGGACTTTTCGGCTAGGTGCATCTGTTGGGTCCACAAGCGCGGCGCGTCACTCCCACTTTTAGCCGTCTCGGACAGTTCTAAGCCCCTGATACACATTTATGATGGCAGAGGGGAGAACCAGACACCACTACATACCATCAAAGGGCTGCATCGAGGTGTTGTGTCTCTTATGGCATTCAACGATGCCTATGACTGCGTGGTGTCAGCGGACGAGAGTGGAATGCTCGAGTACTGGTCGCCAAGTTCTAATTATGAAAAACCTGACAATGTCTTTCAGTACAAAAGTTCCACCAATCTGTTCGATTTTAAAAAGGCAAAATCCGTGCCCGTGTCGCTAACAGTGTCACCGTCGGGCCACCAATTTGTATCTTTTTCACTCCCTGATCGCAAAATCCGGATATTTGAATTTGCTACGGGAAAGTTATACCGTACCTACGACGAATCCTTGCAGGCTATTGAAGAGATGCAACAGGCTGGGACTGCAGCACAAAAACTAGACGATGTAGATTTCGGACGAAGACTTGCTGCTGAACGAGAAATGGAGTCGGGTTCTCTGCGAAACAATGTGAACGTCATCTTTGATGAGTCGGGCCATTTCATCTTATACGGCTCCATTGTTGGGGTTAAAGTTCTGAATACCTTTACGAACCAGGTGGTTAAAGTCTACGGGAAAGATGAGCACCTTCGACCTATCAACCTCGCTATGTATCAGGGCCAGCCCCAGAAGAAAGGTGTGACTACAGTGGCCATGGCAGCCTCTAACAATCCACTTCTACAAGAGTCGGAAACAAGAGATCCCATTCTTTTCGCAACATCCGTGGGTAAGGTACGGTTTTACATGTTTACAAACGAGACGGAGATATCTCGCTCAGAAAGAGATGTGCAGAATGAGAAGCCAACCCTTCTCAATCCCAAAAAGGCAGCACAAGCGAAGAAGGCAGAGACGGGCACATCCGCTATTATTCACACAACCTATGGCGATATTCACATCCGGCTCTTCCCAGATGCCGCACCCAAAGCTGTGGAGAACTTTGTCACGCACTCGAAGCGTGGTTACTACAACGGCACCATTTTTCACAGAGTAATTCGAAAATTCATGATACAGGGTGGCGATCCTCTGGGTGATGGAACGGGAGGGGAGAGTATCTGGGGGAGGGAGTTTGAGGATGAGTTTAGCACACTCAAGCACGACAAGCCATACACGGTCAGCATGGCCAACGCGGGACCGAATACGAACGGCAGTCAGTTTTTCATTACAACGGAAAAGACGCCGTGGCTGGACAACAAGCATACCATTTTCGGCCGGGCTGTCCAGGGATTGGATGTCATCCACAAAATTGAGAACGCGCGGACGTACAAGGACAAGCCGGAAGAGGACATCAAGATGCTCAATATTGATATCTCCTAAATTTAGTTGCGCCGGGACCTAACCCCTGTTAACACGTATGTAAATCAAATTATACCCACCGGCAGGACAGTTGCATTATTTCGCAATAACAGGTGGACGGTAGTTAGTCAGTGTTGCATCCCTACAAATATTGAAAGCGCGGCGGTTGGGCGTCGCTTAAAGTTGAGGGAGGCGTCCTTGTAACCACCAAGCTGGTTCAGGTCGACGAATAGTCGGTCCTCTTTTTTTTCTTTTTAAAAGTGGAAATTGGAGCGTTGTTGGCTGGCGTAGTCCTGGCGCTCTCCACGTGGGGGGGATTCTGACTGCGAGGGTTGCGCCGGGTCCTTGTCCGGGGGTGCTTGGCGCCGATTTGGGCGGAACCTTATCTTTGCAGACAGTGGTGATCTGCCTTCCTGATTCACCGAGGTACTGCTCCCCTCGGATTGTCGCGAAGAAGGTACGAACAAGAACGAGAGACGCAGTCGTCGCGATTCCCGTGACCTAAGCCGCCGCCGACGTACTTGTACCTATACATACTACTGTAGGTCTGACTTATACCCATAACACCTAACCCAGCCAGATCGGCCAGCGGTGGTTTTGCGCAGGGCACAAACGCCACCACCTGCGTGCTTGGTCTGGACTATACTAGTAGTCAATCATAGTAGGTCTGCGGTGTCTGCGCGGTCGAGGAGCCAAGTTTAAAACAGCTCCTCACTTCATGCAGTTCATCCACACCAATCCACGGTTGCTCTTCAACACACGCCCACGTCCACTCACACGCCCACTTGCCGGCACGACCCGCAATAGCAACAGTACATGGGAAGCCTCTGGCCGTTGTTAATTCTCGCTCACAATTATCAATCCCCCTTATCACCGTGCTGCCTCCCTATCTCTCCCCCTTCGCCCGTCCGCTTCATCTACGTTCCAGCAGCACCTCGGGTAGCACTTGTCTAGGAGTGCCTACTCGCCGCCGCCGCCAACACCACGAAATCATTTTCATTTTTCTGTCGCAGGCTAGAGCTGCCGACCTACGCAGGTGACGGGCGTCTTCCTGGCTTGTTGATCATGCTAGACCCTCGACCACATCGGGAGGAATTTTGCGCTCACCAAGCAATATTCTGTCCTTAGTTGACTCGCCATCTCGGAGAGCCAGGAATTTAGAAAAGACCGTCACAGGGGCGTATAATGCCACGGCCAAAAAGACCTGGCGCACCGGAACCCAAACGACGGAGTCGAAATGGATGTTGGTAAGTCGCCGATACTTTGCTGTTTTCACATGACGAGAGCTTCGTGACGAGAAACTGACCTTTGGGAGGCCGTGTAAGAACCGCAAAATCAAATGCGGAGAAGAACACCCAGCTTGTGTGAAGTAAATAGCCCCCCCTGTTACCGTTTAGCTAGCCTCCTGCAAGCACTGTCCGCCCCCAATGCTTAAGGGCTGCGAGAAATCTTGGGTAGCGTTCCAGAACTAACGCATCGTCCGAAACAGCTGCCAACGGACAGGGGAGACGTGTGATTACAGCATCCGCTTGAATTGGGAAGGGCGCAGAGGTAAACAAGCAGATTCCAGTCTCGCTGGCTTCGGTCACGATACCCTATCTCCTACAGTCCCAGCCAAGGGGTTCAAGCTTGTCCACCAGTACCCGTCGGTGGACGCGCCGGGCGCTCGTAGACTCGAACCTCTGACAGGCTCTTCCGGCCAACCAAAATCTGACACTTATAACCCGCGTTCACAGGCGGGGGTCAGCTTTGTCGATGCCACACCGTCTTTCACACGTGAATCGGAGCGATATCCAACTAAGCGGATCAAGTTGATCGATACGTCATCAGCTGAATATTCCGAGAAGCGCCCCTACTCTTCTCACAGTTCAGTCTTAGAAACAACCTCGGCGACGCTGAGGCTGTCCGGGAGTTCGGGTGCCTCAGCTGCCTCACCACTCACCCCCGCCACGTCCTCCACTTACAGTGATGATAGCCAGCCACCACAAGTTAACCGCGCTGAGCATCAAGAGGCTGCATCATATTCTACAAGAAGACTATCAGTAAACTCTTTGTTAGCTGGACCTGCTAACCTCCGCGCGCTCTACAATGATAGCGCTGGTTATGCTAAGGGCGTGCTTCCACCCTTAGATACGCAGCACCCAAACGAGCCTACATTCTATGGTATTGACCGGGGATTCCAAGATTACGACCTGGGGAAAAATGATGACATGAATGCGATTGGTGGATCTTCACCCTTACTCCAGAGAGAGTCCCTCGATACTCCACTGGAAGAGCCACCAGACTATAACTGGCTCGAATTTGGATTTGGTGTTGATACTAATGATACTGAAGAAGTTGATGGTGGCTACTACTCGAAGCCAGTCTCAATCTTCATACCTCAAAACTTAGAGCCTCTTCCTAATAGGCTCATTGAGAATCCTATGAACATTCTTGTAAGTAGCATGAAACCTTTAAACTCTTGTATTGGCTAATGAGATTTGGTAGTACTTTGTACGTCACGTTCAATCACTCATAATTCAATTCGGTTCTAATTATCGCTAGCACCACTTTATTAACAATACAGCACGAGGTAATTGCTTCTTTTTTTTTCCTCCTATATTAGAGCCATAATATCTGATATCTGCAGCCCTTGTGCCGTATGATGATCCTCACGCCAACCCATTTCGTACGATTCTGCCACAAATGGCTGTAAAGAACGATAGCTTACTAGCTTTATTGCTTGCCTATTCCGGTGAGTTTGCGTGCTATTATGTCTTAATATGATTGTCCTGCTAAATAGGTACTTATAGCTTCGCATAGGGCGCGTGTCTTGAATCACCCTGAGCCAAGTCTGAGGATTGCCTTTTGGGTTGATGACATATTTCCAGCCCTTCGCAAAGCCCTTGATGACCCCGACCGTAATTTTTCGAATGCGAATCTTGCTACGGCCATCATGCTTACATCCCTGGAAATTGTCTCACCGAAGATCTTTGGTTATGATATTCCATGGCAGAGACACTTGGGGCTCGCGCGAGAAGTCATCATGGTTCGGCCAGGTGGCTTACGTGGAGTTCAGCCAAATTTCCGCCAGGACCCGGTGTGCTCCTTCCTCTTCAGCTGGGCTGCGTATCTAGACGTAATTGGGAGTCTCACCGGTGGACCGAAAGACGCCTCATCATCGTGGATATTTGCTTATGAGTTAGACGACATAAAGGATGGATATGATGAAATTGATTGTATCATGGGATTCACGACAAGATGCTGCTATCTCCTCGCTAATATCGCGGATCTTGCACGGAAATGCGACGCCGAGCGTATCGGTGAGGATTCTAATGTGCGCGAGAACTGGGCCCCGAGCGCCCAGGTAGCTCAGCGAGCGGCTTTCCTCAAGGCGAAAGTGGAGGAAAGCATGAAGCAAGACCCAGTGCCCTGCAAGCACATACACAAAGCAGGTGACGTCGAGAAGTGGGATAAGAAAGAGATGGCTGCTACTAACTCTGCGTATCACTGGGCGGCACTGGTCCACCTGTATCGGCGAATCCTAGGGCGACCATCGGAAGACAATGACGTTCAGAGGGCTGTGAGAAATATTATTGCTTCTCTCGGGTGCATTCGCACTGGTGGCACGGCTGAATCTTGCCTGCTCTTTCCGATGTTCACGGCTGGTTGCGATACGCAGAGTAAAGATCACAAGGACTTGATTTTGGATCGTTTTATGTCTGCAGAAAAGCATGGGATGACACAGGTAGGTTCACCCTCTGTTATGTTCGTCTGCGAGGAGGATTCGCGCTTTGCACCCCTTGTTTCTGACGGTAGATTCACAGGTACATAACGCTCGTCGGCTAATGCAACTTGTGTGGGAAACTAAAAAGCCATGGGAAACTTTAGTGAGTACGGAGTTCATTGGGTGATTTCACGGACGCTACAAGTGTTGTCTGGCTGCGTCTTGGGGGTAAAAAAAAATCTGCGTAGAGACAATACACGTGTCAGGGCTGATTTACTTGGTATGCTTTTGGTTGCAAGTTCAGTTCGCTTTACGGAGTATTCCAAAGAAAAGAAAAAACATATGTAGTCTTAACGTTTCTTCGGGCTTTCAAGTGTATCGGGAACAACTACACCGTTACCATTTATGCGGTAATTGCACCATCGTCTTACAAATTGTCTCGAACTATGGGGTGCCTGAAAATACTAAAATCAACGTCACGAACGGAGCAGTTATGGCCGAAGCACAGTCGTGCCATACCCCTCAATATAACTATGCTTTATAACGCATGGATTCTACTAATTATGTAGCATTATCATGATACACTCATCCCGAAAGGAGGAGGCAGCATCAGATATTCGATTTGATATCTCCGCCATACGATACCTTTCTCAAGGTTGCTCGACTAAGATCCGCAACACTCTTAACTCCAGCTAAACCCATAGTCCCATCAAAATCGGCGAGCAGAGACGCGAGGACATGCTTCGCGCCGATCTGTCCCGCAATACCCAGCCCGTACATCACCGGCCGGCCGACCAGCACGGCCTTAGCCCCGAGGGCCAGGGCCTTGAAAATGTCGGCACCGGTCCGGATCCCCGAATCGAAGAGCACAGTCGTCTTATCGCCCACAGCTTCCACGATCTCGGGCAGCATCTCCAGCGATCCCACGGCGCCGTCCACTTGTCTGCCGCCGTGGTTACTCACTACTATCCCATCCACCCCGTGCTGGACAGCAAGGATAGCGTCCTCGGGATGCTGGATCCCCTTGAGCACGATCGGCCCGTCCCAGTGCTTCCTGAGCACCTCCAGCTTCTCCCACGCGAAACTGTCCCCGCAGAAGGCCTCGCCGAGCCAGTACTGCGCCGCGGCGACGGGTTCGTCCTCGGGCGTCGCGCCGGCACTGCGTTCCGCGAATTTGCGCCGGAAGACGGCATCTGTGAAGCCCACGTCGTTGCCGTGGCCCTTGATGAAGGGCACGAAGGCCGCGTCGAGGTCCGCGGGCCGCCAGCCCATGCGCACCGTGTCCACTGTTACGATGAGGACTTTGAAGCCTGAGGCTTTCACCGTGCGCAGGATCGAGGCTGTGATCTCGTCGTCGCGGGGCCAGTAGAGCTGGAACCAGCGCGGGTGGGCGCCGCTGGCTTTTACTATGTCTTGCATGGGAGTCGTGGCTAGGGTGCTCATTACTGTGATGGTTGGGGTCCGTTAGTCATGGGTGTGTTTTCTGATTTGTAGATGGCACGCTGAGTATCATGGGACAGTGGGAAGTTTTTAGGTCATGATGATCGGTTTGAAAGAGGGGCTTTCTTATACTCAGGACCATATAAGAGGAGAAGGATAATATAAGAGATTGCTTACTGAACGGCACATTGAGCTCGGCGCACGCCGAGGCGGTGCCTATTTCCTTTTCCTTATGGTATACCTCCTGGGCACCGACAGGAGCTACCAGCATAGGGCAATCTTTTAGGCCCATGTCAGTCAGCCAATCCTCTCATCATCTATCCATCTATCTCTTCGTGTCCTTCTTCAGCATTTTTCCATCTACCCATCGATTTATTTTCACGCACCGTACTGCTCCCCGAATAGGGTGACCTTGAGATCTCTGGGCACGTTCGGCCGCATCACTATAGTCCGCTGGAATCAGTAATTGCCCTGTTTAGATGAAATAGGCGTGAATTCGAGGGATTCTGCATGCTCCCGAGACACACTCGTCACCCTAACAGGAAATATTTCCTTCCACCGGGGGCTATCATAAGAGGAAAATAGCTCCAAGGAGAACATACTCCGCGGCACGATCTTCCACTGCCTAAAGGCGAGGCGATTGGCATCCATCGTTGCACCCTCGCCGGCACCGCCTGCGATGTAGTTGTAGGCATCCTCGCGCATCAGCTTCTTCGCCTGCAGCCGGAGCTTGTTCGGGTCCGTGGTGAGCGGCGGCAGAGTGCCCTGCAGCATGCCCTTCGAGTAAATCTCTGTCTGGTATTCGCCGAAGGGGGCGGGTTTGGGTTTTGCGTCCTCCATTATCACAATATATAGAATATTCTAAGATTATGGGGTTTAAAGGCTAAGATCTCTATAGTACAGTATTTATCTATATTTCGAAGATCTGGACCGGTAGGGGAATAAAGCCGAGGTCATAAAACATAAAGTACGATTCGTGGTCGCTATATTCTTCGAAGTGTTATTCCCGGCATTTATATATGAACACTCGGGTGGCACGGATGCAGTCGTCTCTCTTGTTACGTAGCATTATTGGAAGACTATAAGGGAGGGGCGAGCCCATCAAACTCCAATATTCCGTCTATAAGAGAAGAACGATTTCCATCATGTGAGAGAGCCTGTGATCAACCATGCAAGACGGGTCGGCGTACGTGAGGACCCTTGAAAATACTAAGTATGAGTAGTGTAGATAGTCGTTAGTTAGTTCTGCATTAGACTATGCATCTGTCTGACCAGCTATTACAAGGATATTGGATATTCGGTCGTTGTTACCAATCATATGTGTCAGAACGGAGAGCATGATGCCCGGGCGCGGTCTGCAGAAGCTTTATCTACTACGTAGTGTCGGCTTGGTGAGAAACCGAGGTTGCCTTCCGAGGTACATTAGTTAGATAGGTAGTAGTCTGGACAGGAAATCTGGAGATGCGGAAATCGTGCGTCCTGTTCAATCAGAATCGGCAAAAGTCTATATTACCGTGATGGCAACGTGGTAGTTGACCTATTGGTAATTTAGTCATAGTGTAGTACAACATGGTACTTCTCATCAAAATAGCCAGAGTCCTCAATTAACCTATCAATAATATCTAAGAGAAACTGAGGGTCTCGAGAATCTCAAAAGTTGAAACAGTCTTTAGCAGACTAGCTTGACCTTATTCAAATTCGAATATGAGAGATGAATAATGTCTCCTTTTTCTTTCTTTCTTATCAGCGCGGAGAATCTGGTGATTGGCTTAATACTACGAAGTTTATGCACCCCGCGCACCCTTCGTCTTCAATGTAGGTACCCCAAACCGCCAACCGGAGAAGTAACGACGGAAATGTTCCGTATTGGATTGCGTTGAATGTCAGTGCTAAATCCCCAGCTCTAGACTCTTAGCTTGAAGAGTCTTCCACCTTAGTACAGGCCCCTGCAGTAGGTACTTTACCTACCTAAGTACATGTTCACATGTGGGTAAGGTAGTAAGTAACCTCGAGTCTATGACTTACTGTCAAAAGTAAGACATATATGTACTTGTATGTATTGTACCATGCCTAGAATGAAGCTCCACATACCCCGCCAAAGTGGGGACAGAAAGCTACATGTAGGTGCGTCGTATTGTTGTTCTCCCTTCAAATGTTCAAAAGATTTATTCGCGAGTACCAGTACTAACTGGGTCACTTGATTAATCCTAAGAATTACCGATCATCTTTGAGAAAGGACTCAAGGTAGCTCATAGTACCGGGGTCATTGGTCGGTGAAGGTTCGCCGATATGGACATTGACGATATTCTGCGCGAGGTTGATCCCGCCTCTCAGTCCATACCAACAGAAACCCGCGATCTACAAGCTTTGACGCGCGCCTGGGTCGCCGAACGTTCTTCTCCCGAGCTTCTTCAGTATGTCCGTCTTTTTGGTGCCCGCCAATAGTACCGCTGCCGGCCTCTCCAATACTGACGAGATCGTTTCCGTTCGTGTGCAGCTGGCCCGCTGATGGTCTTTTCGAGCGTGTGAATGAGCGCATCAAGCAGCAGATCGAGAAGGTCGAGGAAATGACGGGCGATATGGATCCAAAGACAAACTTTGCCCTCATAGTTATCCAGACCGAGCTCGAACGATTCAAATACCTCGTACGAAGCTACCTGCGCGCGAGGATCGCTAAGGTATTCGAGAAATCTACCACCGTCGCTGCTGCTGGTGACGCCAAATAACTGACCTCCTCCGACGCTAGATTGACAAGCATACTCTGCACTACCTGTCCACTCCAGAGCTGAGAGCACGGTTATCGGAGACGGAACAGGCCTACGCCACGCGTCACCAGGCGTTGTTGCACAATCACTACCTGTCTTCCTTCCTGTCCGCCTTCCCTCCCACTCTGCAAAACCTGAATGACACGGCCGGAAACATCAGCATGATCGACACGCCTGACCTTGATACCGCAGTCTTCGTTCGCCTCCTCAAAGATACTTTCGTCGAGGACCACGGAACTGACATGGATGATGCCTTGAACGGGAAAACTGGCGACGTCGTTATCCTCAGATGGTCTGATGCGAAGTCGCTTGTAGAGTCTGGCAGTGCCGAAGTCATATGATCTTCTCCCAAGGCTACGATTTGGACAGTTATGTCCATTAAATAAAACTAACCTTCCGAGATAAGCCTCGCCGGCAGAACAGTGAGATCGCGACGTCTTGTGCTTCCATTATGCCATCGTCATTGAGCTATGTGTATCTGGCAGTCCCAAAGGAGTGGCTAGTTCACGGCTATCATGGCTGGCTATCTTGTACTCTCCGATGCGTACTACGAGGAAGCAGAGTCGGACTTGATTTAATTACGCCGTCAAAAGGCCGGTGCCCGCGATCCCGGCCGTTCAAGCAAACAACTTGCGACAGAGGCAAGTGAAAATTGGCTTGATATCCGTCGCACCTAACTGACAATGCTGTCAGCAGAACCAAGCCAGTTTTGTAAGGACGCCTCCAATGCGTGTTGATCATGCTATTACCCTAGCATCCTGATTCACGGGGCGGTGTCGGATGCGCGATGGCAGGTTCTTCGCCTTCGTAATAGCTGCCAATTATATTGGAAGCTATAGGTTGGGTACCTGCATTCCTATTTATGTACGATCCCACATGGATTTGAAATGTGGCACCACTCCCTTTTTACAACGGCATAGATGCCTCGGACTTATTTGCCCTCTACACGTTGTCGCTCAGTATCGAGCTATAAAGGGAAGGGAGAGCCTAAATACCGTATTGGGAAAACCGCCCGAATAACTCGCATTCCGTTGCCACAAGTCAGTGGCATCTTATAAATAGTAGGGAATCTGGTAGCAAAGCTGCATTATATAAGGTCTTTGAGACTTTTCCGATTCCACAGCTTTTGTTTAAACTACACCAATAAGCCGAATTCATAATCAATATTCAACCCAAACACCATCAAATCCAAAGTATTTGTAGCGATAGCAAGGCTATTCGGCTTATTAAACTCTATTTGAATTCCATACGTGTGACCGTGCATTTTGTTAATTTCGTTGCCAATACCTACCCCCTGAAATCAGAGCACTTACCCGGAAATACCTAGGTAGGTAGTGGTGAATTCCTTATCGCGGTTTAGTGATGTCAACCTTGATACAATAACCCCACCAAATGGAACCTCGAACTCAAGCACTTTCTGCCTGTATCTATCTAATCGTACAACCCAATACCCCTAGGTCCAAATAGCAGGTAGTACTGAATACTTTGTATAACTGTCCCAGTAGCCCTCCCGCATGTTCCAAGCGGGTAGGACTGTTCTACATGTGAGAGTTAGCAACCCGACTTGCATGTATTTGAAGACAACCAATTGCTATCATTATCCGAACTATGACATAGCTCGACACACATAGCTATTCACTTGGCAGCCACTATAACATACGAGACGTATGTTGTCATGGTAGCGACTAAGCTGCATCTGTTCCTCAACCCGGCATGAGTGACCTACAAAAGGCCTGGGCTAAGAATCGCCTTGGTACCATGCCTATCGAGACATTCGATGAGCTCGAGGAAGAAGAAGCCGACTCCATCCCTGATCTGCCGGAGCACTTTGACGACGATTCTTCTTCCGCTTCGTCAGCCTCTTCCACCGGAACCGTCATCCCTTCGCCCAGTCAAAACCTCTTCGCTAGGCCTCAGGGGTAATTATAGTATTGCCATCCCTGCTCACTCATACATCATGCTAATCATTTGGCTTGCAGCGTTCCACGGGGGCGCACATTCCAGCCTATCCCGTGGACTACTTATTTCGAGAGAGAGTTATTCCTACATGATGAGACCTCTCCTCAGAGCCCTCACATCCACGCCTACCTCACTTCTCCCGTAGGCAAGGGTCCACTCTTCGTGATGCATCACGGCGGCGGATCCTCAGGCCTCTCATTCGCCGTCGTAGGAGACCAGATCCGAAAACGCCTGGGAAACGCCGGCGTCTTCTCCCTCGACGCCAGGGGCCACGGCTCGACGAGCATTCCCGGGGACCAGACGCTCGACCTGAGCCTCGAGACGCTCGCCGACGACCTCTTCAACGCCCTCCGGCTCACGCGGAAGGAGATGGAGTGGGCCGAGCTCCCGCCCATCGTCCTCGTCGGCCACTCCATGGGCGGCGCCGTGGTGACGGAGCTCGCGTGCTCGGGGAGGCTCGGGGCCGCGCTGCTGGGATACGCCGTGCTCGACGTCGTCGAGGGCTCGGCCATCGACGCCCTGCAGCACATGCACACGTACCTGTCGACGCGGCCGACGGGGTTCCAGAGCTTGGAGACGGGCATCGAGTGGCACACGCGGTCGAGGACGATCCGGAACTCCGTGTCCGCGCGCACGAGCGTACCCTCCCTGCTCATGCTGGACGAGGAAGGGCAGAGGGCCGGCAACGCGCGGCCCTGGAAGTGGAGGACCGATCTCGCGGCTACGCAGCCCTACTGGGAGAACTGGTTCGTGGGGCTCAGTGGGAAGTTCCTCGCTGCCAAAGGCGGGAAGCTGCTGCTTCTTGCTGGCACCGATAGATTAGATACGGAATTGACTATTGGGCAGATGCAAGGTATATATATCTATCTATTCTATTTCTCTCACTCTCATATATTCTCTCCCCCCACCCCTTTCCGTCTTGACTAAGTTCATTGTCTCATTCAATCTCTCTAGGCAAATACAATCTTCAAGTCTTCCCCGAGGCAGGCCACTTCATACACGAGGACCTACCGGAAAAGATAGCCATCTCGCTCGTGGATTTCCACCGAAGAAATGATAGGACCGCCCTGGTTCTTCCGCCAAAGGTGTCCGACCTTCTCAAGCAGGGTAAGAAGGTTTGATTAGAGCATTAACTAAGGTGTTTGCAGAAGAACACGCTGAATGAAAGAAACGGTGTCCGTGTAACGGTACGCTACACGACGAGCGCATTATTTGTTATTTTTCGCACTTGATTACAATATATACAAGCAGCGCTCTAAGCCCACAGATCTTCCAGCTTGAGGGAGGAACCATCTACATAGGCTAGACGATTATGCATCTCATTCCGTATAAATATATGCATACCCAATGTTTTGCTTTTCCCCCTTGAACCTCTAAACCGTCTTTCCTTTGTGTGGATATCTCTTGTCGCTGAACGCCTTCAAATGCTATAAAATTACTCTCCCCCCCTAATCTCTCAATATCACGTAGTACGACTATAGATGACCTAGGCAGGTATTGCCGCTACTTCACTGGTTGGTGCCTCGGACGGGATCTGAACGCCCCGATCCGAGAGATTCCTCTTGGCCGAAGAGCCCACGGCACGCGACATGGCCGTCTGACCACCAGCCGCTAGCGCAGTGGTGTTGACTTGCTTATTTTTCTGTTTACCTGCATTGTCTGGGTCGATGTCGAGGCTGAGATCCACGTCGCGGGCAGTGTCCATGAGGCTATCGTAGCCAAGAATCTCACAGACCTTGGAATAACTCTTGCATTGGCTGATCTTCTGGTACCCGGGGGCCTTCCCTGGGATCAGGTGCGTGAGCATGAACTTGGTATTGCCGAACTTGTTCTCCACTTTCATGGCATAACGGATGTATTGTTCCACAACGTCGGACCATGGTAGGAGCCCGCCGTCTGACTCAGCGCGAAAGCAGCTCGGGTTCTTCTCAGCTTGCGTGGCGATCATGGCGCCGTCGACGCCGAATTCGCGCATCAGCTGCAGGGCGCCATCCCTGCTCTCTACGTCGCCGTTCATGAGACACGCGACGCCCGCCTCGCGGCACACGTTTGCGATCATGCGCAGCTGGCCGCGGATGGCGCGCTCGCGCGGGCGCATGGGCGTCGTTCGACAGTGGACTGTCAGGCCGGTGATGCCCGTCGCCACGAGCCGGCGGACCAGGGCCTCGGTCATCTCGGCCGTCTCGAGGATCCTGATCTTGACGCTGATGCCGATCTCGAACTCGGGGGTGATGTTGGCCACGAGGGCCTCGAGGATGGCGCATAGCTTGTCGGGGGTCCTGAGCAGAGCGGCGCCCATGCCGTCGTGGGTGCTGAAGGGTTTCGGACATCCGGCGTTGACGTCGATGCCGGCGACGTCGGCGGCGACTAGTCTCGCGGCTTGCACGGCGAGGTCGGGGTTGGATGTGCCGATTTGGAAGATGAGCTTGCCGGCCTCTTTCTCCGGGTGCATGCGGTATATTATGCTATCCTTGATCTCGGCAGCTGGCGGTACCTTGCAGCTGTTTGACGGCTTTCTTGTCCATTCTATCGTCTTGGTCTTTTCATTGTATCGCCTCGTGGTTCCGATCATGGAGCGATCAACCGTCTC
This sequence comes from Xylaria sp. FL1042, assembly GCA_022495085.1. Taxonomy (NCBI): domain Eukaryota; kingdom Fungi; phylum Ascomycota; class Sordariomycetes; order Xylariales; family Xylariaceae; genus Xylaria; species Xylaria sp. FL1042. The sequence goes on from MU380547.1 coordinate 20,626, forward strand.
AGGGCCTGTGTCGGAATGTTAGTTAAAGTATGTAAATTTGGGGTTGAATAATGAAAGAGGACATGAAATGCGCGCAACTTACCCCAGACCAAGTCGGCGCCATAGTGAAGAGCGAGAAGACGCGAGGGCAGCTCGCCAGAGCGCACCATGGGGGCGAGCACGATCTTGCCGCGGTAGTCGACCCCCCTGCGGGGAATGGGTGCCTGCTTCAGCTGAGATGTCATGGTGGCTCTTATTGCTCTCGCAAACAAAGACATTGAATGTTACAGCCAAACCATGAGGAGAACCGCGCCCTCGGGTAATCTTTCAAGACAGACTTGCCATTGTCTGCAACGTTTGATAGATTCCTTACAGGTGGGGTGTCTACCTCGAACTTGCCCAAGGTTTAAGGCTAGCATCGGGGATTAAAAAAAAAGTCTTATCTTATCGAAAGAATCTGGAGAATACAGTGCGCCAAGACCTGTATACTTAAACTCGGACCTGGCAGCTTTGAGACGTGCACGGGAGGCATGCACTCAAGCATGCATAGTCTCTTTTGACAGCTTTTAGCGAGAGAATACGAATACAACCTTTTCATGAAACCACGCTTGTGACCTAACAGAGACTTGCCTCGGTACCAACCTAATTGATGGGAAAATACGTTAAGCATATATATATTATTACATTATTCAGCATGTTGCTAATTATAGGGACTTGAGTTCTGAGCGCTTTGCTCTAGGATTAATGTATCTATATAACTCCGCGCAAACACTCCGAATCCCGTGTATTTTACAGACTGGGTTGCCCGGCCTTTAATGAAACAGCCATAATTACCTCCGAACAAATAGTTCCGCATTTTTGCTAGAGATATTTGTCTTGTCCCTTTTCCTAAGGAGGTACCTTGTGTACTGTGGTCCAAGACTGAATTCATACCACCGCTGCCTACACTAAGACTCAGCTCCTTACTACATCCATAAGCACCTGCATGCCTAGCTTTGCAAACTCATCAAAGTGTGGCTTAGACATTGGTGAGGAATTAGATTTAAATGGCGTCAGCTAGTAGGTAGCAGAAAAAGATATGCAGCGTCGGCTCGACTTGAAGGAAGAAGAGGGGTTGACATAAGATCTTGGTATTGCTTGAATGTGTATATACGAGTCCTTCGCACTAGGTACCAAAACGCACCAAGAGGGGGATCTCCAGCTCAGAGGAGGGGGCAGTGACCAGATAGTGATTAGTATCGGACTAATTAGAATTATTTATGCCAACATGTCCATGTACTAGTAGAGTTAGGTAGATCATCTTTCCAAGGCGCAGCTATGGAAAGCATCGTCGCCATATTAGTGTAGTGTCCTAACACTAGGTAGATATATTGTCATCAACCAACTTGAACGACTTTTAGAATAACCGTTCGATTCGGAATAATAGCATAAGCTTGTCGCCTCCACCATTCTTGGCACGATGGTGTACTACGTATGCTCAGCTAAGAATCTACCTTAACTATCTGTCCCCTACCGGTACTTACAGCGGTACCTACTTAGCCGACATGACGCTAGCCCTTCTAGGGTACACGTGTGGTTCCAGCTGTCAAGTGGAGACACCTTAGGCACGGGCCCCAGGGTACAGGTACCTTGTACCACCGTTTATATAAGTAGGTATATAAATAATAAAAGGTAGCTTATATTTTAAATATAAACAAGTAATATTTATAACTAGTATAAATCTTTAACTAAAGTATAATAATTATTTTAACTAAGGCTTTATATTAAATAAATATAAAATAAAAAGTATAAATAATTATTTAAGTAGCTTTATAATATTATTTAAAAATTAATTTAAATTTTATATAATTTATTATTTTAAATTTTACTTTTTTAAACTTTATTTAAATTTTAAATCTTTATAATTTATTTTAAAAATAGTTAAATTATTATTAAATATTAAGCTTTATAATAATTTTATAATAGTTATTAATTTATAAATTAACGCTTTAAAAGTAAAAGTTTTAATAATAAAAAGTTATATTAATATTTATTTTAATAAGTTAATAGTAAAAATAAATTATTTGCTTAATAAAAAGTTTTATTTGCTTAATAAAAAGTTTTATTAAAAATTAAACAATAAAAAAGATTTTTTTTAAAAGCTAGTAGATTTTTAAAAAAATAAAATAATATATATAAAAGCATTAATAAATATAATAAATAATAAAAGATTAAAAAATAAATTATTTAATTTTTAAAAATTTAAAAGCTTAAATATTATATAAACTTAATAAAAATAA
>MU380548.1:0-22809 GCA_022495085.1 Xylaria sp. FL1042
TTATATTATTAATATAGTTTTAAAATAATAATATAATAGTATTAAATATTTTAAAAAGCTAAAAGAAAAATTTTAATTTAAATATATAATTTTAAAAAATTAATAATAAATTGGTTATTAGGTGGAATAGCGCAGTAGTTAAGCGCCTGGTTTTTTTTTTCGCGACAAACTTGCCACCTGTTTGTATATAAAAAGGCGTCGGTTTAAATCTAGCTTTTACTGCAGAAAACGCAGTTTAAAAAGTAAGCTCCAGCTATTAATCTCTGCTGCATTTTACTTTTTTAAAACCTTTTTATTATATCTGCCTTTTATAATAAAAAATAAGCCAATTATAAACTCTGCAAAATATACCTGCTTGCTTGCTATAAATAATTATTAGCACGCTTTTATATAACCTTTAAAAAATTAAACTAAAAGCGCTATTGCTTTTAAAAGCTTTTTATAATATAAAATAATAAAAGCTATTTAGCGTTATTAAAAATAATAACTTTAATAATACTGCAATATATAATAAAACTTAAAAATATTAAAATATAATTATTTAAGTAGCAAATAAAAAAATAGCTAGTTAAAAGCTATAACTATAATAAATATTAATTTATATAAAGCTAAGCGACTATTTTAGGCCGTAGCTTTGCAAGCTACGCGATTTTTAAAAAATAAAACAATAAAAATATACTGCGTAAAAAGTTTTTTACTTGGCCTTTTAAGATATAGTTTTTCTTATATAAATAATTACTTGCAAAAAAACCGCGCAGCTAAAGCTGCACAGCAGGTTAAATAATAATAATAATAATAATAAAATTAATCATTACGTTAAAAAAAATTAAAAAGAATACTATTAAATAACGTTTTGTTTATATTATATTAAACTTGTTTTTCCTTATTTTTATAGCTTTTTTTAATTTTTATATTAAATCTTTACTTATTTTACTTTAAGTAAAAGTAAAAAACTTTACTTTTCTTTACTCACCCCACTTTTTTAAGTAAAAAAACTCACTTATTAATCTTAAAAAAGTAAAGAAAGTTACTTAATTAAGTTTAATAAATAAAAAAAAAAAAATAAAAAAAAAAAAGAAATTCACTTTTACTTTAAAAAATTTTTCACTTAAAATTTCACAACCTTGTTATTAATAAAACTAATTATTATTAGCTTTAAATATATTATTAAGTTTTTATATAAAATTAAAATACATAAATAATAATAATAATAATAATAATAATTATTATATTATTTTTACTTTTAGCATAATAAGTTATAATATTATTTTATTTTATTAAATATAAATAAATAAAGTAAAAAAGTAATTTAAAAAAATAGTTTTTTTATTATAAAATATATATTAGTTTTTTTTTATTAATAGTATTATAACAAAGATTTTTATTTATTTAAAAAAAGAGCTTTTAATAAATTTATTTATAACTTTTTAAGTTTATAAAATAGCTTTAAATAATTATGTTTATTAAATTTAAAAAAAAAAACTATATTTAATAAAAAGGTTATATTTATGCTATAAATAGCAGGCGACGCAGAAATCTTATTAATAATAGTAAATAACTTATTTATTAAAAATATAATAAACGCGCAACTAAAACTTATTAGCGATATAATTATAATTTAACAGCGGTTTTATAAAGAATATATTATTAAAAAACTTGCAAGTTTAAAAATGCTATAAATAAAATGCTAAAATTTATATTATAGCTAATATTAAATAATAAAATAAAAAAAGAATTTTTTTTTTAAAAAGATATAAAAAAAACGCAGCTATTATATATAATTTAAAATATTTACGCAAAATAAATTAAAAAAAAACACGCAGTAATTACTATAAAAATAATTAACAAAAAATAAATAGCTAAAGCAATAAAAAGCACTAAAAAAAACTAATTATTTATATATTATAACTTAAATAAAGCTTTATAAAAAGCTTTTAAATAAGCGTTTATTTTAATAATAATAAATTTAATTAAAAGTTAAATATAAATAATAATAGTTATTTAACTAGGTTATATTAATAAAGCTAAGCTTGCAAAAAGCAATAAAAAGATTTTAATTAAAATAAATAACTAATTAAATAATTTAAAAAAAAAACGCTAATAAATATTACTAAAGCTATAAATATAGCTTTAATTAAAAATAACGCAGTAATAGCTAAAAAGTTATAAAGCGGCGATATAATAATTATATTTAAAAATATAAAGTAAAAAAGTCGCAGTAATAATTAAAAAAATATTTATAAAATAAATTTAAAAAATATATTTTAATAAAATATTATTATAGCTGCTATGTAGCAAGCATTTAAAAATTATATAATATAAAAAAATAATATTAAAAAATATAAAAATAAAATTTATTTTTATTATAATATATTTAAATAATTTTATAATAGCTAAAAGCTATTTATAATAATAGCTTAGTATAAAAAGTATAGCTATTTAATTATAAACTTTTTATAAAAAAATTAAAAATTATATAATATTATAACTGCTATAAGTTTAAATATATTATAAAATTTTGCTTTAACAACGCTAAATATAAATATTATGCTGCTTTTAAGCATTAAAAAAACAAAAAAAAATATTTTATAAAAAAAACAAAAGCTAAAAAAAGATATATAAATTATAATAGCAATTATATAGCATAAAATAAGCTATATAAAAAAACAAAATAAAAAAAAAAAGTAAAAATTATATATATATTATAATTTAAAAACTTTTAAAATATAAAAAAATCGGCAGTTATTAATAAAATAGCTTTAAATAATAAAATATTAATATTTTTAGCTTTAGTTTTTATAAAGCTTAATAATATAAAATTTTTAATAAAAAAATAATAAATTAGCAGCGCAAGCAAAAATTTTTTTTTTTTTACATAATAATTTATAATATTATATTTTAAAATATTGCAAAATTAAAAAATAATATAGCAAAAATATTATAAAATAATAGCTTTAACCAGGGTGTCTTAATTTTAAGTGAATAATTTAGTCACTCAGTGACTAATTTAGTCACTGACTAAATTAATCACTCAAAAAGGCTTTTTTAACTAATTTAGTCACTCAAAAAGGCTTTTTTAACTAAATTAGTCACTTAAAAAAAAAAGCTGAGTGACTAAGAGTGACTAATTTAGTCATTAGTCTGACTAAAATGACTAAAATAATAGGTAATAAATAAGAGAAAGGCTAGTAAAAATCAGTAAAAATACTTTTTATATAGAGGTAAAAAAGCATTATTTAATAGTATTTTTTTCGATTTTTTTGGTCTAGTAGTTATTTTTTAAACTTTATTTAAAAAAAAGGTTTTTTTTTTTAATAAAAAAAAAGCTAAAGTTTAAATAAAGTTTAAAAAAGAACTACTAGGCCAAAAAAATCGAAAAAAATACTATTAAATAGCGTTTTTTTACCTTTATATAAAAAGTATTTTTACTGATTTTTACTAGCCTATTCCCTATTTATTACCTATTATTTTAGTCATTTTAGTCTGACTAAGAGTGACTAAATTAGTCTTAGTCTTAGTCTTAGTCACTAGTCTTGACTAATTTAGTCACTCATAAATTTTTTTTTGACTAAATTAGTCACTCAATTAGTCAAATTAGTTAGACTAATAGGACACCCTGATATTTAATATATATAGTAAAATTTTATATATTTAAAAACAAAGGCTAATAATTAAAATAAAAATTTTAAAAAATTAGTATTAAATAGCCCTTGTTTTATTATATATAAAACATATTTTTTATTATTTTAATAAGGCTTTTTTAAAGCGGGCCTAAAGAAATTAGATTTTTTAATATTTAAAATTAGTATTTTTTTAATATTAATATTAATATTTCTTAATATTTTAATATTTTAATATTAGTCTTAATATTAGTATTAGCAAATATTAAACTAATTAGTATTAATATTAGTAAATATTAAATTAGTAGTATTAATTTTTAACCCTGTAAATAAATTATTATATTTTTATAATAATATTAATAAAAATATTATTTATTTTTTAAAAGCTAAATATAATTAATAAGTTTATTTAATTTTTTATATATTTAATTTATTTATTTATTTATTAATATTTAATAGCTATTTAAATTTAAATATATTTAACGATATAAATTTAAATATTAATAAATTAGCCGATTTTTTTAATATTTTAAATAATAATAATAAATTAAGCAATTTTAATTTTAAAAACAACTTTTATTTAAATATAATAATTAATATTTAAAAAAATATATAATTTATTTATTAAAAAATATTTTACTTAAAAAAGTAAGTTATAAAATTTATTTTAATTATTTTTTTAGTTTATTTATTAATATTTTATAAATAAATCCTTTAAAATATTAAAAAAATAATTTTTTATAGTTTTTAATATTATTACTTTTAGCTTAAAACTATTTAGTAATTTTTATTATTTTAACTATTATCGAAAAAGTTTTTTTTATAACTAATAATATTATTATTAAAAATAAAAATAAACTTAGTTTAAAAATAGTTAGTTAACTTGTTTTATTAAAAAGTTTAAAAATTTAATAATTTTAAAAATTTAATAAAAAAAAATTAAAATTATTAAAAATTAAAAAATATATATATTTTTAGCACGCTAGTTTAAAGATTTATTTTAGTTTAATTTTTATATTATAAAACTATAAAAAAAAAGCTTTTTAAAAATATATAGCTTTATATTATATTTTATTATTAACTAACCTGCTATGCTACCTTTAAATAACGCGGTCTTTTTATAAATAATTATTTATAAGTAAAATTATATAAAAGTTAAGTAAAAACTTTATATATTATGTTTTTTTTAACCTAGCTGCTTTTTAATTATATATAAACTAGTTTTTATTAATTAGCTAGCTATAAAAAAGCAAAATAAAATAAAAAAAATAAAACAAATAAACTTTTTTTTTAAAAGCTATTATATTTTTTAGTTTTAAAAAAAAGCTAAAAAAGCTTTTTTTTAGTCGCAAAAAACCTTTAGCAAAGTCTTTTTAATTTTACTATATATTTTTTGCTTTTTTTTTTCTTTTTTTTTTTTTTTAACGCTTTTTATTTAAGCTGCTTTATTATATATAATAATTCTGCCGGTATTTATTAGCTACTTTACGATAAGCTTTATAAATTTAAGTTTTTTAATAGCTATATATAAATTTTTATTATATAGCAGCGTTTTATTTTTTAGCTTTTTAAATAAAAATGCTTTTTTTTTTTTTAAAAGCTTATATTTAAATATTATATATTATAACATTTTTTTGCTTTTTATATATTTGCAAAAAAAAAATTAAAAAACCTAATATTTTTTTTTTATATAAAAAAACCTTAAAGCTAATCTTTTTAGTTTATATTTAAATTATTATTACTGCTTTATATTTTAATTAAGGTTATAAATTACTTAAAGTAAAATAAGTAAAAAAGTGAAGAATTTTACTCTTCTTTACTTAGCCCCACTTTTAAGTGAAGAAACTCACTTACTAAGCCTATTTAAGTGAAGAAAGTTACTTAATTAGGCTTAGTAAGTGAAAAAACTTACTTAATTTAAAGAAAAAAGTAAAGAAAGTGACTTTTCTTCACTTTTTACTTAAAGTAAAGTGAGTAAAGATTTAATTAAAAAATTAAAAAAAAGCTGTAAAAATAAGTAAAAATGGTTTTAATATAATATAAAAAAAACGCTATTTAATAGTATTTTTTATTTTTTTTTGAGCTAATAATAGATTTTTAATTAATTATTTAAAAAGGTAGTTTTTTTTTATTAAAAAAAACATTAAACTTTAACTAAAGTTTAAAAATCTATTATTAGCTTAAAAAAATAGAAAAAAATACTATTAAATAGCGTTTTTTTTATATTATATTAAACATATTTTTACTTATTTTTATAGCTTTTTTATAATTTTTAAATTAAATCTTTACTCACTTTACTCTAAGTAAAAAGTGAAAAACTTTACTCTTCTTCACTCACCCCACTTTTTAAGTGAAGAAACTCACTCACTAAGCCTATTTAAGTGAAGAAAGTTACTTAATTAGGCTTAGTGAGTGAAGAAATTTCCTTAAAAGGGCTAGTGAGTAAAGAAAAAAAAAAAGTAAAGAAATTCACTTTTACTCCAAAGAATTCTTCACTTAAAATTTCACAACCCTGATTTTAATAAGCTATAATATTTTTTAAAAACGTTGTTTTTGCTTAGCTTTTGCTTAGTTAATATTAAATAGCTGCGCTTTATTTTAATATATTTTTATTAGTTTTTTTATTTTTTTTAAAAGGCTTTTTTTAGCTTATGTTTTTTTAATTATTTTTTTTACTAGCAGTTTGTTTTTTTGTTCTGGTTTTTTTTTTTAAAATGCTTTTTAATTTTTAAAAGCTTATTTTTAGTTTACGTTTTTTTTTTTTTTTTTTTAGCAGCGCGCAATAATACTACTATTTTATTTATAGCTTAGTTAATAACCTTTTTATATATTATATTATATATTTTGCTTTTATTAGCTATAGTTTTATTGCTAAAATATAAGTCGATTAATAAAATTTTTATTTTAGTTTTTAAATATTTTATTAAAATAGTTTTAAAAGCTTTTGCTATTTTTTTTAAATATTAGTTTTAAGTTATTTTAAAAACGCTAGCTATTTTTTGCGCTTTATTTTTTTTAGTTAGCTTATACTAAGTTATAGCGCTATAAGCTAAAATATTTTTAATTATAGCTATATAAATTTATTTTATTTTAGCTACGCTATTATTTTAAATAAAGTTTTATAGCTTAATTATTATATATAATTAAATGCTTAGTTTTTTTTAAGCTTAGCTAAATATTTTTTTTATTTTATATTTTTATAAAACTAAACTTTTAAAAACTTTGCGCTGTTTATAAAATAAACTATAATATTTAATAAATAAACTATTTAAATAAAAGCTATTTTATTATTAAAAAAATATATTAGCTTGTTTTTTTATAATATAAATTTTATATTATATTTTATAGCTTAGTTTTTATAAATTTTTTATACTGTTTTTAATATTTTATAGTTTTATTTTATTTTTAAGTTAATTATTAATAAGTTAATATTATTAATAAAGCTAGCTATTATTAGCTTTAAATATATTATTAAGTTTTTATATAATATTAAAATATATAAAAAAAAAAACAAAAATAATAATAGCAATTTTTATAATATTTTTGCTTTTAATATAATAAGTTATAATATTGCTTTATTAAAATAAAGTTATATTATTTTATTAAATATAAAATTAATTTTAATAATTTTTAAAAAAGCTTTTAATAAATCTATTTATAACTTTATAAGTTTATAAAATAGCTTTAAATAATTATATTTATTAAATTTAAAAAAAAAAACTATACCTAGTAAAAAAGTTGCATTTATGCTATAAATAGCAGGCAACATAAAAATCTTACTAATAATAGTAAACAACTTATTTATTAAAAACGCAATAAACACGCAACTAAGACCTACTAGCAATATAACTATAATTTAATAGCGTTTTTATAAAAAACGCACTATTAAAAAACTTGCGGGTTTAAAAAATGCTGTAAATAAAATGTTAAAACTTATATTATAGCTAATATTAAATAGCAAAATAAAAAAAAGACTTTTTTTTTAAAAAAATATAAAAAAAATATAGCTACTATATATAATTTAAAATATTTATACAAAATAAATTAAAAAAAAATATATAATAATTACTGCAAAGTTAACTAATAAAAAATAAATAGCTAAAATAATAAAAAATAATAAAAAAAATTAATTATTTATATATTATAATTTAAATAAAACTTTATAAAAAGTTTTTAAATAAGCGCTTATTTTAATAATAATAAATTTAATTAAAAACTAAGCGTAAATAATAGCAGCTATATAGCTAAATTATATTAATAAAGCTAAGCTTGCAAAAAATAATAAAAAAATTTTAGTTAAAATAAATAATTAATTAAATAATTTAAAAAAAAAATACTAGTAAATATTATTAAAGCTATAAATATAGCTTTAACTAAAAATAATATAATAGCAGCTAAAAAGCTATAAAATAATAATATAATAATTATATTTAAAAATATAATGCTTAAAAAAGCTAGCAATAAAAAATAAATTATTAAAGCTTTTTAAAAAAATATAAAAATATAAAATAAAAAAGTCGCAGTAATAGTTAAAAAAATATCTACAAAATAAATTTAAAAAATATATTTTAATAAAACATTATTATAACTATTATATAATAAATATTTAAAAATTATATAATATAAAAAAATAATATTAAAAAATATAAAAATAAAATTTATTTTTATTATAATATATTTAAATAATTTTATAGCAGCTAAAGCTATTTATAATAATAGCTTAATATAAAAAATATAGCTGTTTAATTATAAGCTTTTTATAAAAAAATTAAAAATTATATAATATTATAACTGCTATAAATTTAAATATATTATAAAATTTTATTTAAAAAACACTAAATATAAATACTGCGTTATTTTTAAATATTAAAAAAATAAAAAAAAATATTTTATAAAAAAAACAAAAGCTAAAAAAAAATATATAAACTATAATAATAATTATATAATATAAAATAAGCTATATAAAAAAAAAGCAAAATAAAAAAAAAAAGCAAAAGCTATATATATATTATAGCTTAAAAGCTTTTAAAATATAAAAAAATCGGCAGCTATTAATAAAATAGCTTTAAACAATAAAATATTAATATTTTTAGCTTTAGCTTTTGCAAAGCTTAATAATATAAAATTTCTAGCAAAAAAATAGCAAATTAGCAATATAAACAAAAATATTTTTTTTTTATATAATAATTTATAATATTATATTTTAAAACATTGCAAAATAAAAAAATAACGCAGCAAAAACGCTATAAAATAATAGCTTTAATTATTTAATAATATAAAAACTTTTAATTAATAAATATAACAATATTTATTATTTAAAAACTTATAAATACTGTTTAATATAATTAGCTAGAAAAGCTATATTATATATAAATAAAAAAATTATAATAAAAGCTTTAAAGTAAAATTTTAAAAAAAACTAAGCGTATATAATAATAAATAAAAAAAACTTAATAATAACTATATAATTAATTTATTTGCTTAATTAAAACAAATTAAAATAATATAGTTTATTTTAAATTATTAAAAATAAAAATAAACTAGCAAAAAAATATATAATAATAAAAAATTTTAATTTATATTATTTATTATAAAATTTAAAAAATTATTAAAATAAAAGCGTAAAAAAGTTTTTAAAGTTTATAATAATATAAGACTTAATATTAAATATTTTTTTTAAAAAAATAACTAAAACTTATTAAAGTTAAAAAAATTTAATAATAAACCTAATATAAATAACTAATAATTTAGCTATAATATATTAAAATAACTTAAAATAGCTAAGCTTTAATTATAAAGTTATTTAAATAATAATAAAATTAAAACTAAGTTAAAAAAAATATATTTGCAAAATAAAAAAATAAAATTAGCTAAAAATTAATAAAAAAAAAGCAGCAGTAAAAACAATAGCTATTATTATTAAAATAAATATTCTACAAGTAATTAATAAACTAAACGCAGCTTTTAATTTATTAATTAAATAATTAATAAAAATAATAAATAAAATAACGCTTAAAAAAACGCTAAAAAAAAGCTATTAAGCGTTTATTTAATAGTTATTAAAAGTTATAGCAGTAAAAAAGCAGGCTAAAAAATTATATAAAAAATTTAAAAATAAAAAAATTACTATAGCTTAATTAAAGCTTAAAAAAAAAAAGCAAGCTTTTACCGAAAAAATAATTAAAGCTTAAAAATAAAATTAAAAAAAAGCTTTAGTAAAAGCGTTTAAAAACTTAAAATTATTATAAAATTTAGCTAAATAAGCTAGGTTAGTATATAAACCGGCTTTAAAAATCGCAGTTATTTTATTGCTAAATAAATTAAAAAAAAAATCTGCAGTTGCTAATATTTTTAAAAAAAAAACTATTTTGCTAGCAAAATATTTTTTTTTAGTACTGCTTGCAGACTTAACTAATATTTTAGCTAAAAACTTAATATATAATAGCTATTTTATTATTATTATTATCTAACCCGCTGTGCAGCCCTGGCTGCGCGGTCCTTCTGCGAGTAATTATTCGTACAAGAAAAACCGTACCTCAAGAGGCCGGGTGAAAAACCTTCTACGCAGCATATAATAGCTATTAATATTTTAAAATAAATATATTAACTAAAACAAAAAATATAATATTGCTAATTTAATTTTTAGCTTTTTAAAAAATATTTAGCAAAAACTTTTTATTTAATAGCTTTTTAAAAGCATATAAACTAGCTTTAGCTAAAAAATTAGCTATATTATATATAGCTAGCTTTATATTAAAATATTATTTAGCAAGGTTTTAGCAAGCTAAAATTATTATTATTTTTAAGCTAAGCAAGCCTAAAAAAATTAAAAAAACTACTAAAAGCTAAAAATTAATTGCGCTTATATATATAATTAAAAAAGTTTTAAAAAAAAAACTTTATTATTATATAATAAAAATAGCTAAAAATAAAAGCCTTTTGCTTAGCAGCTAAATAAGCAATAAAAAAAATAAATAAACTAATATAATAATTAAGCTAATAATAAAAGCTGCTAAAATAACTATTAATAAAAAAGCATTATTATATTGCTGCAATTTAATATTGCAAAAGTTTTTAATATTATTAATAAAAAAAAACTAATATATATTTTATAATAAAAAGGCTATTTTTTTTAGATTATTTTTTAAGTTTATTTATTTATATTTAATAAAATAATATAATTTTGCTTTAATAAAGCAATATTATAGCTTATTATATTAAAAGCAAAAATATTATAAAAATTACTGCTATTATTTCTGCTTTTTTTTTTATATATTTTAACGCTATATAAAAACTTAGCAGTATATTTAAAGCTAATAATAGCTAGCTTTGCTAACAATATTAATTTATTAACAGCTAATTTAAAAATAAAATAAAACTATAAAATATTAAAAATAATATAAAAAACTTATAAAAGCTAGGCTATAAAATATAATATAAAGTTTATATTATAAAAAAATAAGCTAATATATTTTTTTAGTAATAAAACAGCTTTTATTTAAATAGTTTATTTATTAAGCGCTATAGTTTATTTAATAAATAGCGCAAAATTTTTAAAAATCTAATTTTATAAAAATATAAAATAAAAAAAATATTTAACTAAGCTTAAAAAAAAACTAAGCATTTAATTATATATAATAATTAAGCTATAAAATTTTATTTAAAACAGCAGCGTAGCTAAAATAAAATAAGTTTATATAGCTATAATTAAAAATATTTTAGCTTATAGCGTTATAATTTAATATAAGCTAATTAAAGAAAATAAAGCGTAAAAAATAGCCGGCGCTTTTAAAACAACTTAAAACTAATGCTTAAAAAAAATAGCAAAAGCTTTTAAAGCTATTTTAATAAAATATTTAAAAACTAAAATAAAAATTTTACTAATTAACTTATATTTTAGCAATAAAGCTATAGCTAGTAAAAATAAAATATATAATATAGCATATAAAAAAATTATTAATTAAGCTATAAATAAAATAATAATATTACTACGCGCTGCTAAAAAAATAAAAATAAAATATAAATTAAAAATAAGCTTTTAAAAGTCGGAAAATATTTTTAAAAAAAAAACTAAAGCAAAAAAGCAGACCGCTAGCAAAAAAAATAATTAAAAAAGCATAAGCTAAAAAAAGCCTTTTAAAAAAAATAAAAAAACTAATAAAAGCGTATTAAAATAAAACATAATTATTTAGCTTTAGCTAAATAAAAGCTAAGCAAAAATAATGCTTTTAAAAAATATTAAAGCTTGCTAAAATATAAAGCAGCAATAATAACTTAAATATAAACTAAAAAAATTAGCTTTAAAGCTTTTTAACCTTTTTTTATAAGGGCGCAAAAAATAAAAAAACGCTGCAGCATATAATATTTAAATATAAACTTTTTTAAAAAAAAAAAGCAACTTTATTTAAAAAGCTAAAAAATAAAACGCTATTATATAATAAAAACTTATATATAGCTACTAAAAAACTTATATCTGCAAGGCTTATTATAAAGTAGCTATTAAATATTAGTAGAATTATTATATATAATAAGGCAGCCTAAATAAAAAGCGCCAAAAAAAAAAAAATAAAAAAAAAAATAAAAAGCAAAAAGCATATAGCAAGGTTAAAAAAACTTTGCTAAAAGTTTTTTGCGACTAAAAAAAAGCTTTTCTAGCTTTTTTTTAAAACTAAAAAATATAACAGCCTTTAAAAAAAAAGTCTATTAGTTTTATTTTTTTTATTTTATTTTGCCTTTTTATAGCTAGCTAGTTAATAAAAACTAGTTTATATATAATTAAAAAGCAGCTAAATTAAAAAAAACATAATATATAAAGTTTTTACCTAGCTTTTATATAGTTTTACCTATAAATAATTATTTATAAAAAGAGCGCTATTTAAAAGTAGCATAGCAGGTTAATTAATAATAAAATATTAAATATAAAAAAATAAACTTAAAAAATAATTTAAAAAAAATAACTTTTTTGCTATAAAATATATATTAGTTTTTTTTTATTAATAATATTAAAAGCTTTTATAATATTAAATTATAATAATATAATAGTATTTTTTTTATTAATAGCTGTTTTAGCAGCTTTTATTATTAGTTTAATTATTATATTAGTTAATTTATTTTTTTTATTGCTTATTTAACTATTAAATAAAAAGCTTTTATTTTTAGCTATTTTTACTATATAATAATAAAGCTTTTTTTTTAAAACCTTTTTAATTATATATATAAGCGCGATTAATTTTTAGCTTTTTATAATTTTTTTAATTTTTTTAAGCTTGCTTAGCTTAAAAATAACTATATTTTTAGCTTGCTAAAACCTTGCTAAATAATATTTTAATATAAAGCTAGCTATATATAATATAACTAGTTTTTTAGTTAAAGCTAGCTTATATATTTTTAAAAAATTATTAAATAAAAGGTTTTTACTAAATATTTTTTAAAAAGCTAAAAATTAAATCAGCGATATTATATTTTTTATTTTAGTTAATATATTTATTTTAAAGCGTTAATAGCTATTATATATTAAGTTTTTAGCTAAAATATTAGTTAAGTCTGCAGGTAGTGCTAAAAAAAAATGTTTTATTAATAAAATAGTTTTTTTTTTAAAAATATTAGCGATTATAGGTTTTTTTTTTAATTTACTTAGCAATAAAATAGCTGCAATTTTTAAAATTAGTTTATACGCCGACCTAGCTTATTTAGCTAAATTTTATAATAATTTTTAATTTTTAAATATTTTTTTTAAAAATTTTTTTTAGCTTTATTTTTAAGCTTTAGTTATTTTTTTAGTAAAAGCTTGCTTTTTTTTTTTAAGCTTTAGCTAAGCTATAATAATTTTTTTGCTTTTAAATTTTTTATATAACTTTTTAGCCTGCTTTTTTACTATTATAACTTTTAATAATTATTAAAAAAGCGCTTAATAGTTTTTTTTTAGCGTTTTTTTAAATATTATTTTATTTGCTATTTTTATTAGCTGTTTAATTAGCAGATTAAAAGCTGCGTTTAATTTATTAATTATTTGCAAAATATTTATTTTAATAATAATAGCTATTGCTTTTGCTGCTGCTTTTTTTTTATTAATTTTTAGCAGGGTTGTGAAATTTTAAGTGAAGAATTCTTCGGAGTAAGAGTGAATTTCTTCACTCTTCTTCTTTCTTCACTTACTAGCCCTTTTAAGGAAATTTCTTTACTCACTAAGCCTAATTGAGTAACTTTCTTCACTTAAATAGGCTTAGTGAGTAAGTTTTTTCACTCAAAAAAGTGGGGTGAGTGAAGAAGAGTAAAGTTCTTCACTTTTTACTTAGAGTAAAGTGAGTAAAGATTTAATTTAAAATTAAAGAAAAGCTATAAAAATAGAAAAAAATGGTTTTAATATAATATAGAAAAAACGCTATTTAATAGTATTTTTTTCGATTTCTTTAAGCTAATAATAAATTTTTAAACTTTAGTTAAAGTTTAATGTTTTTTTTAATAAAAAAAAACTACTTTTTTAAATAATTAATTTAAAATCTATTATAAGCTGAAAAAAATCGAAAAAAATACTATTAAGTAGCGTTTTTTTTAAACTATATTAAACCCATTTTTTCTTATTTTTACAGCTTTTTTTTTAATTTTTAAATTAAATCTTTACTCACTTTACTCTAAGTAAAAAGTGAAGAAGAGTTACTTTCTTTACTCTTTTCTTTAAATTAAGTGAGTTTCTTTACTCACTAAGCCTAATTAAGTAACTTTCTTTACTTAAATAGGCTTAGTGAGTAAGTTTCTTCACTTAAAAGTGGGGCTAAGTGAAAAAGAGTAAAATTCTTTACTCTTTTACTTATTTTACTTTAAGTAATTCACAACCTTAATTTTTAGCTAGTTTTATTTTTTTACTTTGCAAATATATTTCTTTAAGCTTAATTTTAATTTTATTATTATTTAAATAGCTTTATAATTAAATTTTAGCTATTTTAAGTTGCTTTAATATATTATAGCTAGTTTATTAAATATTTATATTAAGTTTATTATTAAGTTTTTTTAGCTTTAATAAATTTTAGTTATTTTTTTAAAAAAAATATTTAATATTAAGTTTTATACTGCTATAAATTTTAAAAACTTTTTTGCGCTTTTATTTTAACAACTTTTTAAATTTTATAATAAATAATATAAATTAAAATCTTTTATTATTATATATTTTTTTACTAGTTTATTTTTATTTTTAATAATTTAAAATAAGCTTTATTATTTTAATTTATTTTAATTAAGTATATAAATTAATTATATAATTACTGCTAAATCTTTTTTATTTATTATTATATATATTTAATGTTTTTTAAAGTTTTGCTTTAAAATTTTTACTATTTAAAGTTATTTTATTAATAGCTGCTGATTTTTTTATATTTTAAAAACTTTTAAATTATAATATATATATAGTTTTTATTTTATTTTTTTATTTTGCTTTTTTTTTATATAGCTTATTTTATGCTATATAATTGCTATTATAATTTATATATTTTTTTTTAACTTTTGTTTTTTTTATAAAATATTTTTTTTTATTTTTTTAATATTTAAAAATAGCGTAATATTTATATTTAGCGTTTTTAAAGCAAAATTTTATAATATATTTAAACTTATAATAATTATAATATTATATAACTTTTAGTTTTTTTATAAAAAATTTATAATTAAACAGCTATATTTTTTATATTAAATTATTATTATAAATAGCTTTAGCTGCTGCAAAATTATTTAAATATATTATAATAAAAATAAATCTTGCTTTTATATTTTTTAATATTATTTTTTTATATTATATAATTTTTAAATGCTTGCTATATAATAGCTATAATAATATTTTATTAAAATATATTTTTTAAATTTATTTTATAAATATTCTTTTAATTATTATTATAATTTTTTTGCTTTATATTTTTATATTTTTTTTTAAAATTTTAATAATTTATTTTTTATTATTAGCTTTTTTAAGCACTATATTTTTAAATATAACTATTATATTACCGCTTTATAACTTTTTAGCTACTACTGCGTTATTTTTAGTTAAAGCTATATTTATAGCTTTAATAATATTTATTAGCGTTTTTTTTTTTAAGTTATTTAATTAATTATTTATTTTAACTAGAATTTTTTTATTATTTTTTATAAGCCTAGCTTTATTAATATAACCTAGCTAAATAGCTGCTGCTATTTACGCTTAGCTTTTAGTTAAGTTTATTATTATTAAAATAAGCGCTTATTTAAAAGCTTTTTATAAAGCTTTATTTAAATCGCAGCATATAAATAATTAATTTTTTTTATTATTTTTTATTACTTTAGCTATTTATTTTTTATTAATTATTTTTATAATAATTACTGCGCGTTTTTTTTTAATTTATTTCGTATAAATATTTTAAATTATATATAATAGCTATATCTTTTTTATATCTTTTTAAAAAAAAAATCTTTTTTTTACTTTGCTATTTAATATTAGTTATAATATAAGTTTTAATATTTTATTTATAGCATTTTTTAAACTTATAAATCTTTTAGCAGTATATTTTTTATAAAAACGCTATTAAGTTATAGTTATATTATAAATAAGTTTTAATTGCGCGTTTATTATATTTTTAACAAATAAATCGTTTATTACTATTAATAAGATTTTTACGTCGCCTGCTATTTATAGCATAAATATAACCTTTTTATTAAATATAGTTTTTTCTTTTAAATTTAATAAACGTAATTATTTAAAGCTATTTTATAAACTTATAAAATTATAAATAAATTTATTAAAAATCTTCGCTTAAGGTTTTATTTTTTTATAGCTTAATTAATAATCTTTTTATATATTATATTATATATTTTGCTTTTATTAGCTATAGCTTTACTGCTTAAGTATAAATTAATTAATAAAATTTTTATTTTAGTTTTTAAATATTTTATTAAAATAGTTTTAAAAGCTTTTATTATTTTTTTTAAGCATTAGTTTTAAGTTACTTTAAAAGCGCCGGCTATTTTTTACCTTTTATTTTCTTTAGTTAGCTTATATTAAATTATAGCGCTATAAACTAAAATATTTTTAATTATAGCTATATAAACTTGCTTTATTTTAGCTATACTACTACTTTAAATAAAGTTTTATAGCTTAGTTATTATATATACTTAAATTCTTAGTTTTTTTTTAAGCTTAGCTAAATATTTTTTTTATTTTATATTTTTATAAAATTAAACTTTTAAAAATTTTGCGCTGTTTACTAAATAAATTATAACGCTTAATAAATAAACTATTTAAATAAAAACTATTTTGCTGCTAAAAAAATATATTAGCTTGCTTTTTTATAGTATAAACTTTATGCTATATTTTATATTCTAGCTTTTATAAGTTTTTTACGCTATTTTTAATATTTTATAGTCTTGCTTTATTTTTAAATTAATTATTAATAAGTTAATATTATTAATAAAGCTAGTTATTATTAACTTTAAATATATTGCTAGGTTTTTATATAATATTAAAATATATATATATATAAAAAAAAGCAAAAGTAATAGCAGCAACTTTTATAATATTTTTGCTTTTAATATAATTAGCTATAACGCTGCTTTATTAAAACAAAGTTATATTATTTTATTAAATATAAATAAATAAACTTAAAAAATAATCTTAAAAAAATAACTTTTTTATTATAAAATATATATTAGCTTTTTTTTATTAATAATATTAAAAGCTTTTATAATATTAAATTATAATAATATAATAATGTTTTTTTTATTAATAGCTGTTTTAATAGCTTTTATTATTAGCTTAATTGCTATATTAGTCGACCTGTTTTTTTTATTATTTATTTAGCTGCTAAATAAAAAGCTTTTATTTTTTGCTATTTTTACTATATAATAATAAAGCTTTTTTTTTTAAAACTTTTTTAATTATATATATAAATATAATTAATTTTTAGCTTTTAATAGTTTTTTTAATTTTTTTAAGCTTGCTTAACTTAAAAATAATAATAATTTTAGCTTATTAAAACCGTGCTAAATAATATTTTAATATAAAGCTAGCTATATATAATATAGCTAGTTTTTTAGCTAAAGCTAGTTTATATATTTTTAAAAAATTATTAAAGAAAAAGTTTTTATTAAATATTTTTTAAAAAGCTAAAAATTAAATTAATAATATTATATTTTTTATTTTAGTTAATATATTTATTTTAAAGCGCTAGTAGCTATTATATATTAAGTTTTTAGCTAAAATATTAATTAAGTTTATAAATAGTGCTAAAAAAAAACGTTTTGCTAATAAAACAAGGTTGTAAATTACTTAAAGTAAAATAAGTAAAAAAGTGAAAAATTTTACTTTTTTTTACTCAGCCCCACTTTTAAGTGAAAAAACTTACTTACTAAGCTTATTTAAGTAAAGAAAGTTATTTAATTAGGCTTAGTAAGTAAAGAAACTCACTTAATTTAAAGAAAAGAGTAAAAAAAATGACTTTTCTTCACTTTTTACTTAGAGTAAAGTGAGTAAAGATTTAATTTAAAAATTAAAAAAAAAGCTATAAAAATAGAAAAAAATAAGTTTAATATAATTTAATAAAAACGCTACTTAATAATAATTTCCTCGATTTTTTTCAGCTTATAATAGATTTTAAATTAATTATTTAAAAAAGTAGTTTTTTTTTATTAAAAAAAATATTAAACTTTAACTAAAGTTTAAAAATTTATTATTAGCTTAAAAAAATCGAAAAAAATACTATTAAATAGCGTTTCTTTTATATTATATTAAACGTATTTCTTTCTATTTTTACAGCCTTTTTTAAATTTTAAATTAAATCTTTACTCACTTTACTTTAAATAAAAAGTAAAAAACTTTACTCTTCTTCACTCACCCCACTTTTTTAAGTGAAGAAACTCACTCACTAAGCCTATTTAAATAAAGAAAGTTACTTAATTAGGCTTAGTAAGTGAAGAAATTTTCTTAAAAGGGCTAGTGAGTGAAAAAAAAAAAAGAGTAAAGAAATTCACTTTTACTCCAAAAAATTCTTTACTTAAAATTTCATAACTCTGTAATAAAACAGCTTTGTTTTTAAAAATATTAACAACTATAGATTATTTTTTTAATCTATTTAATAATAAAATAGCTGCGATCTTTAAAACTAGTTTATATATTAACCTAGCTTATTTAGTT
The DNA here is from genome assembly GCA_022495085.1 of Xylaria sp. FL1042. NCBI lineage: Eukaryota > Fungi > Ascomycota > Sordariomycetes > Xylariales > Xylariaceae > Xylaria > Xylaria sp. FL1042. The sequence continues at coordinate 18,766 of MU380548.1, forward strand.
AAATTTTATAATAATTTTAAGTTTTTAAACGCTTTTGCTAAAGCTTTTTTTTAGCTTTATTTTTAAGCTTTAGTTATTTTTTTAATAAAAGCTTGCTTTTTTTTTTTAAGCTTTAGCTAAGCTATAATAATTTTTTTACTTTTAAATTTTTTATATAATTTTTTAGCCTGCTTTTTTATTATTATAACCTTTAATAACTATTAAATAAGCATTTAATAGCTTTTTTTTAGCGTTTTTTTAAGTATTACTTTATTTGCTATTTTTATTAACTGTTTAATTAATAAATTAAAAGCTATATTTAATTTATTAATTGTTTATAAAATATTTATTTTAATAATAATAGCTGTTATTTTTACTACTTTTTTTTTTTTATTAATTTTTAACTAGTTTTATTTTTTTACTTTATAAATATATTTTTTTAAGCTTAATTTTAATTTTATTATTATTTAAATAACTTTATAGTTAAATTTTAGCTATTTTAAATTGCTTTAATATATTATAGCTAGTTTATTAAACATTTATATTAAGTTTATTATTAAATTTTTTTAATTTTAATAAGTTTTAATTATTTTTTTAAAAAAAATATTTAATATTAAGTTTTATACTGCTATAAATTTTAAAAACTTTTTTATATTTTTATTTTAGCAATTTTTTAAATTTTATAATAAATAATATAAATTAAAGTTTTTTATTATTATATATTTTTTTATTAATTTATTTTTATTTTTAATAATTTAAAATAAGCTTTATTATTTTAATTTATTTTAATTAAGCAAATATATTAATTATATAATTACTGCTAGGTTTTTTTTATTTATTATTATATATATTTAGTTTTTTTTAAAGTTTTACTTTAAAGTTTTTATTATAATTTTTTTATTTATATATAATATAGCTTTTTTAACTAATTATATTAAACAATATTTATAAGTTTTTAAGCAGTAAATATTATTATATTTATTAACTAAAAGTTTTTATATTATTAAATAATTAAAATTATTATTTTATAGCGCTTTTGCTATATTATTTTTTAATTTTATAATATTTTAAAATATAATATTATAAATTATTATATAAATAAAAAAATATTTCTGCTTACGCTGCTAATTTGCTGCTTTTTTATTAAAGATTTTATATTATTAAGCTTTATAAAAGCTAAAGCTAAAAACGCCGATATTTTATTATTTAAAGCTATTTTATTAATAGCTATTAATTTTTTTATGTTTTAAAAACTTTTAAATTATAATATATATATAACTTTTGCTTTTTTTTTTTATTTTGTTTTTTTTTATATAGTTTATTTTATATTATATAATTATTATTATAATTTATATATTTTTTTTAGCTTTTATTTTTTTTATAAAATATTTTTTTTTTATTTTTTTAATATTTTAAAATAGCGCAGTATTTATATTTAGCGTTTTTAAAGCAAAATTTTATAATATACTTAAATTTATAATAATTATAATATTATATAATTTTTAATTTTTTTATAAAAAGTTTATAATTAAATAGCTATATTTTTTATATTAAATTATTATTATAAATAGTTTTAGCTACTGCAAAATTATTTAAATATATTATAATAAAAATAAATTTTATTTTTATATTTTTTAATATTATTTTTTTATATTATATAATTTTTAAATGCTTATTATATAATAGTTATAATAATATTTTATTAAAATATATTTTTTAAATTTATTTTATAAATATTTTTTTAATTATTATTATAATTTTTTTGCTTTATATTTTTATGTTTTTTTTAATAGCTTTAATAATTTATTTTTTATTATTAGCTTTTTTAAATATTATATTTTTAAATATAACTATTATATTATTATTTTATAGCTTTTTAGCTGTTATTATATTATTTTTAATTAAAGCTATATTTATAGCTTTAATAATATTTATTAACGTTTTTTTTAAGTTATTTAATTAATTATTTATTTTAACTAAAATTTTTTTATTATTTTTTATAAGCTTAGCTTTATTAATATAACCTAGCTAAATAGCTGCTATTATTTACGCTTAGCTTTTAGTTAAATTTATTATTATTAAAATAAGCGCTTATTTAAAAGCTTTTTATAAAGCTTTATTTAAATTATAATATATAAATAATTAGTTTTTTTTATTATTTTTTATTGCTTTAGCTGTTTATTTTTTATTAATTATTTTTATAGTAATTACTACGCCTTTTTTTTTAATTTATTTTATATAAATATTTTAAATTATATATAATAGCTATATTTTTTTATATTTTTTTTAAAAAAAAGTCTTTTTTTTATTTTGCTATTTAATATTAGCTATAATATAAGTTTTAATATTTTATTTACAGCATTTTTTAAATCTACAAGTTTTTTAGTAGTATATTTTTTATAAAAACGCTGCTAAGTTATAGTTGCATCGCCGGTAAGTCTTAGTTGCGCGTTTATTATATTTTCGATAAATAGGTTATTTACTACTATTAACAAGATTTCTGCGTTGCCTGCTATTTATAGCATAAATATAACTTTTTTACTAAATATAGTTTTTTTTTTTAAATTTAATAAATATAATTATTTAAAGCTATCTTATAAACTTATAAAATTATAAATAGATTTATTAAAAAGCTTTTTTATTTTTATATTTAATAATTATTAATAAATTTATTTAAATATTTAAAAGTTTTTATTAAAATAATTTTTAATATTAAATTTATTTTAATAAAAATATTTTAATATTAACAATATATTAAGTTAAATAATTTAATTATATTATTTTACTAATTATTTTATTAATTATATTAAATTTAATGTTTAATTTTTTAAAGTAAATATATTATTATAATTTATATTTTATAATTATTAATAATTCTTTTAAATATTTAAAGGTTTTTATTAAAATAATTTTAAATATTAAATAAAATTTAATATTAAATTTATTTTAATAAAAATATTTTAATATTATATATATACAAGGTTGGAAATTAGTACCTTAGTATAAGGACTAAACTTAGTACTACTAATTTAGTATTAATATTAATACCGATTTTTAAATACCAGGGTTGTGAATTACTCAAAGTAAAATGAGTAAAAGAGTGAAGAATTTTACTCTTCTTCACTCAGCCCCACTTTTGAGTGAAGAAACTCACTCACTAAGCCTATTTAAGTGAAGAAAGTTATTTAATTAGGCTTAGTGAGTAAAGAAACTCACTTAATTTAAAGAAAAGAGTAAAGAAAGTGACTTTTTTTTACTCTTTACTTAAAGTAAAGTAAGTAAAGATTTAATTTAAAAATTAAAAAAAAGGCTGTAAAAATAGGAAAAAATAGGTTTTATATAGGTTGAATAAAACGCTACTTAATAGTATTTTTTTCGATTTTTTTCAGCTTATAATAGATTTTAAATTAATTATTTAAAAAGGTAGTTTTTTTTTATTAAAAAAAACATTAAACTTTAACTAAAGTTTAAAAATTTATTATTAGCTTAAAAAAATCGAAAAAATACTATTAAATAGCGTTTTTTTTATATTATATTAAAACTATTTTTTTTTATTTTTATAGCTTTTTTTTAATTTTAAATTAAATCTTTACTCACTTTACTTTAAATAAAAAGTAAAGAACTTTACTCTTCTTCACTCACCCTACTTTTTTGAGTGAAGAAACTCACTCACTAAGCCTATTTGAGTGAAGAAAGTTACTTAATTAGGCTTAGTAAGTAAAGAAATTTCCTTAAAAGGGCTAGTGAGTGAAAAAAGAAGAAGAGTAAAGAAATTCACTCTTACTCTAAAAAATTCTTCACTTAAAATTTCATAACTTTGTTAAATACTAAGCTAGTATTAGTACCGGCTAATACTAAACTAATTTTTTTTAGTAATACTAAATACTAATTTAGTAATACTAAAATACTAAAAAAATACTAAAATGAATTTTATTTAGCGAAATTTAAAAAAAATATTTTTAAAAAATATATAAAAGAATTAATTTATTAATTAAATAAAATAAATATAATATAAAGCTATATATTTTTAAAAAGCTCTTTTTTTATAGTTTTTAATTATATATA
>MU380549.1:0-22798 GCA_022495085.1 Xylaria sp. FL1042
AAATATTAAAATATATTAGCTTTTTTTAATATTATATTAAGCTTTTAAAATAGTTATAATAGCAAGATAAAATATTTATTAAATATTTTAAGCTTATTAAAAAAAATATATTTAAATATTTATAATTAAAACTAAAAAGTTTTTATATTAAACAAATTAAAAAATAAATTATTAATAATATATTTAGCCACGCTTATATTAAATTATTATTAGTTTTATTATATAATAAGACTTAATTATATTATAAAGTTAAATAATATAAATATAATATAAAAATATAAAAACTAGTAGACTATATTAAAAAAAATGTTTTAAAACTTATAAAAATATATTATAAGCAAACTAAAATATAAAATTTAATATTATAGCTTAAATAAATATTAACTAATTTTTTTATTATATTAAAAGTTTACTATAATAATTAAATTTATATTTTAATTTTTAATTTATTAGTATAAGCATTTATATTTTAAGCAAAACGTTAAAAGGTTTATTTATATTTTAAACAAAATATTAAAAGGGTTAAAAAACTTTTATAGCGGTTTTTAATCGGTTAAAAAGCTAAGACGTAAAAAAAGCTAATATAATTATTCTTTAATTATATAAATATATAAGCTTGTTTATAAATTTAAAAAAAATAATTAATTACTTATAACTTTTAGCAAATATATAAAAGTATATTTAAAAAAAAATAATATTTTTTAAGTGTTTTTAATATATTATATTTAATATAAAAATACTTTTAATATATAAGTATATAATATTATATAAGACTATTTTATATTTTTTTACTTATGCTTTTTTATTTTAGCAACTATTATTTTTTCTTTTTTTATTTATATGCTTTAATTTTTTATAAAACTTATTATTTTTTATAATACTTTTTTATAATACTTATTATTTTTTATAATATTTTCTTATAATATTTATTATTTTTTATAAATTTTTTTTTTATTTTTTTTAATATTTTTATTATTTATAAAATAGTTTTACTATTTAATTTTATACTTGTTTATATTACGTTAAGATAGCAAAGCCAACTAATAAAACAACTAATAAACCTACCACACTTAAATTTAAAATAGTAATATAAAATAAAAAGGTTTAATTAAAAGAAAAAAAAACGCGATATTTATATTTTGTAAAAAGTCTGCTATGTTTAAAAACTAAAGTTTACGCAAGAAATCTCTTTATAAGTATATATAAAGTTAGGCCTATGCTTAACTATTTTAATAACAAGCTTTTATTTTTTTCTGCTAGCTTTTAGCTCTGTTATAATCTTTTTTAGTTATTATTTTATTATTTTTAATAAATAATAACTAATTAAAATAATATTTTTTAAACTAATACTTTAATATAGTTTTTTTATTTGTTTTTAAGCTTTTTTAATACTTATGTTAATTTTTATAAGATTAGCATTTTTTTCTTATTAAATGCTTAGCTCTTGTTAACAAATATCACTTTTTATATCTTTTTTAGCATTTATATTTTTAACTTTTTATAGATATAAGTTGTAATAATTTTAGTTTATTTATTTTTTAGGCATATTAAATATAAGCTTATATTTAATAAGATTATAAATATTACGTTCTTATAATATAAAAGAAATCTAGCGCTTTATAAATTATTTTTAAATAAGCTGATTAGTTTATAATATTTTAAGATCTAGTATATTATATTAATTAAGTTTTAATATATTTTTATAAGTATTGCCTTTTTTATATCGAGCTTTTATTAGGCTATAGGCTTTTTTTTTGTTTTTAGATTTTTTATTATTAGTAGGTTCTTAGTTTATTTTTAATATTAAAAACTTTTAACTGCTAGGCTTAAAGCTAATGCTATAAATATCTTTTATAAATAGATTAAATATAAACTTAGTTAGCAGCTTTTGTTTTAGATTAATTATTAATTTTTTAAAAACTGCTAATAGCAAGAAATATTAAGTAATAAGCGTTTAGCTATTTTTTGTTAAGCTTTTAATAGTTTAAAAAATAATGCTAGTAAAATCTTAAAATAAAAGTATAAAGATTATATTTTTAGCTTTATTAATAAATATTATATAGCTATTTTTTAGATTATAAAGCGTACTAATTAGCTGTTAAAATAAAAAAACAAGTTAAAAAACGCTTGCAGCTTTATAGTTTTATTTATTATTTTAATAGTATATTATAAAGCTAATAATTTCTTTTAGCTTTAATACTGCAAAAAAAATAATATTAACTTAAATATTTTTAATTATTTTAAATATACTTTTCTAGTGCTTATAAATAGCTTGTTTATATTTAAAGTTAATACTAAAGACTAGATCAATAAAATAAGCGATTCTTTTAGTTTTATTAATAAATATAGCGTAAAAATAGTTTTTTTTGTTTAATTTTAGGTTATAAGATTATATGCTTTTTATAATCACCTACCGCATTTTAAAATCGTAAATTTTTAATACTAACTAATTTTTAAATTTATTATAAAGTTTGTTTGCGCTAAACAGCTATTTATAATAAAACTTATATATAATATTTAGCTTATTATAAAAAAATATTTATAAAAAAGCTTTAAAATTGTAAGCATTTGTTTATTTTTGCTTTATATATTTAACTATTTTATTAATTACTTGCGCGCTAAAGCTATAGTTTACCTATTTTACGCAGCTAATTATAAAAAGAAAAGGTCGGTTTATTATATACGCATACTTATTTTTTTATTCTTTAGTTAAAAATTTCTTAAGAATAATAATATAGTCTTTAGCAAAGCATTTTTATAGCTTTAAATTATTAAGTGCTAAATTTAATTAGCTGTAAATATAATTAATTAAACGCTTTAAGTTTTTAAAGTTTTTGTTTATAAACGTATAAGAATTATTATAAACTAAAACCAAGGTTTTTTTGTTTAATTGCTATAAGGTCAATATTTATATTTTATTTTTAAGCTTTTTTGTTTTAATAAATATAGCTAGATATTTTTTAAAAAGTTATATTATTTTTAACTTAAATAAAGCTATATATAAAATATAAAGCTTTTTTTTATTAGTTTTTATAAGCTTTTTAAACTATTTTTATATTATAAAGACTAGTAATATATATATAGTATAGTAATAACCGCATTTTTATATATCTGCTTATTAAAGTCTAGGTAATAAAATAGCGCGTAAAAGCTATAAAAGTTAAGCTTTAATCAAGAAAGTTTATGCTTATTAAAAAGCTGCTATAAATTTAAAATAATTACTAAGCATTTCTTTATTAAGTATTAAGTTTAAAAAGTATAAGTTTTGTTTTTTAATATTATAAATTATTAAAAACTAATAATTATTAATAGTATTTTTAAATATAGGTTATAGTTTTTTAAAGATCGCAAAGCTAATATTTTTATTTAGCTTATTAATAAAATAGCTATTAAAAATAAAAAAAATTTGATTATTAATTAAAAATGCTATAAATATAACCGTAAATAATTTTTTGCTAATAACTTTAGGTTTAAATATATATATAACAGCAAAAATAAGGCTATTAATTTCTAACGTGCTTAGCTATTAGTTTTTATTATTAGGTTCCTGCAATTTTTAAAAGGTATTAATTACTACAAAGGCAATTTTACTAAAAAATCTTCGCTTTATTATACCTTTTAAAACAAACCGATCTTTAAGCGTTTTTTTAATTATATCTGCTTTTGCATATACTAGTCGCTTATTTTTATAGCTATCTATAGTTTATCTCTTCGCGTTTAAAACAGGTAGCTTTAAAAAACTTTGCTGATTATATTTTTTAATACTTAAAAAAAAGCCGTTTAAATTCCCAAGGTTATTTAGTTTAAATATAAAATTTATATATTAAGCTATAATATACTTAACTTTTATAAATAAAAAAAATAGCGCAATAAGTTAGCTTTATAATAATTAAATAATAAAGTGATTAAAAATATAAATAATTAAAGCAGAGAAAATAACAGTTGTTAAAAGTGTGCTGCTTTTTTTTGTTTTAGTTAATGCTAGGTATAATATTTTTCTTAAGTAAATAAAAAAAATAATATATATAAAAAAAAGAAGAAAAAGGCTAATGTTTATTTAATAGTCCCTTTTATAGCAAAATAACTTGGCTTAACTTTTGTTACCTTTTTATACTTTTATTACTAGCGTTGACAACTAATTAAATAAGTAAAATAGTCGACGAAAAAAAAAAAAAACGCAAGAAAGTTAAGTCTTATATTTAAGTGATTAATGTTTGGCGGCTTTTTAATTATTTTTACCTTTGCCTTTTTCTTAAACCTTTAAAAAATATTTTAAAAAAAGCACTTTTAAAGTCTAGCAGCTAGATAATATAGTTATTAAAAGCTAGTAGTTATATATAAAGCAAATAAAAAAAAAAATTAACTCTAGTTTGTTTAACTAAGTAGTAAAGAAAAAAAAGTAATTAATATATTATATATGCCTTTTAAATAGTTTTAAGCTTGTTTGTTAATTTAAAAGGTGCTTTTTATTTTAGCGATCGGTTAGTTTTTTTTTATAGCTAAAAAAAAAACATAGGTTATTTTAAATAAAATAAATAGTTTTAAGTAGTTTTGCTAAAACCTTTCTTTTTTTATTACTTTTTTTTTTTTATCAAGCTATTTATTTATACTTCTTTCTTACTTATATCTACTTTAACCTAAGACTTTTACTTCTGCAACTTTTTCTTTTTTATTTTTTTTTTTAATTAAATCATTTAAGCGCTAGCATTTTAATCACTTGCTTTTTATTATAAGTAGTTTAGTCTGTTTGCTTTATAATTATATTTTCTACGTTAGTTATAATATATATAGGTTTAATATAAACTTGTTTAGCAAAATAGCAAATAATTGCTTGCAGGTCTAAGCTATAATTACTAGTTGCTTTAATAATTTAATTGCAGCAACTTATTATACTGCTAATATTTATACTTATAATGCTTTTAAGGTTTTTTTGCTTTTTAATTAAACTAAGCATTTTAATATTGCTATATATTATTTGCGTCTAGGTTATATTTTTGCTAAGCTTTTTTTAGCATGTTTTTTTATTTTTTTTAGCTATTAAAGCTTTGCTTAGCATGCTTAGCGCTTATTTTTTAATATTTTGCTATAATTTATTAAAGAGGAGTTCTGTTGCGATAAAATATTAGGTAGCTTTTTTTTAATTAAATTAATATATTTTAGTATTAATTGTTTAATTAACTGCGCAGATTAATTAGTTAATACTGCTACTAGTAAAGCTTTGTCTGCTTTTTATAGTTAATTAAGCTTATATTTAATTATTTTAGCAAAACTTTTAGTCTTAAGTTTTTAGTTATAGTATTTGGTTATGCCTTTAATACCTTGTTTTGCTATTATTTCGGCTATAATTTCTAATTATAAATATATATACACAATTTAAAGCAAGGCTTTTATAGCTTCTAAGCACTTTAAGCTTTAGTTATTTAATTATATATATAAATAAATAAAGTTGCTATTTTTTTTTTTTTGCTAAAAAAAAGCTTTTAATTAGTTGTTGCTAACTATTTTTGTTATTATAGCTAGGCTTTATAGTATTTTAATATCGAAGCTTTAAATAGTTGCGTTAAAAAAAAATATATACAATAGATTATTTTGCCTAGCTTTTTTAATATTATTTAGCCTTTTGTTATTAATATTTTAGAGCAGTATATAGCGGCTTATAAAAATAATCAACTAATGCTTTTATATATTAAGCTATAAAGTAGAAAGCTATTTAATAAATATATGCTGTTTATATTAAACCGCCTACTACGATTAATAGTATTAATTATTTAATAGCTTAAGCGTTTAAATCTAATTTTTTGCCGGATTTATATAAATAGGTTCTTTAATTTTAAGAGTAAAAGTTAATTTAGCATGTAGCCTTTTTTTAATTGCTGGTTAAGTAACCTTTAAAGCAGTGCGTGTAAAAACTGCGTATATTTAATAAATTAAATAGCCTGCAAATATTATAATAGTTAAAAATAGTATGCTTATTTTTATAATAAAAGAGGTTGTTATAATTAAAAAAAGATTTTAATTTTATAAATAGCTTGCGTAAGTTTTTTATATAAAGCAACTAGCTAATTATTATTGCTAAGGTTTTAATATATAAATTGCCAAAGATAAAAATGATTTTATAAATTAGGTTATTATGCGGATAAAACAAGCGAGGTTTTTTTTTTATAGTTTTTTAAATAATAACTTAATTAACTTTACCCTTTTTTCTTTAATTAAGTCATTTTTAAGCTTGGTAATAGTAGTATCGGGACATAAAATAATGCTAAGACTAAAAACTAAGTGGTAACTAAACTTACGCTTTGCTTTTTAATTAAGTCATTTTTAAGCTTAATAATAGTAATATTAGGACGTAAAATAATAATATAGGTTTAGTAATTTCTGCAATAGCTTTATTTAATTTTATTTATAATAATATTAACTTCTTTTAAAATCTTTTTATTTTTAAGTATTTTTTTTTTTTTTTTATAATAATTAAGATCTTAATTCTTTACTAAAACTATTTATTTCCGATAATTTTCTATTGTTTATCTTCTAGGTAATTAATATTAGCTTTGCTTAATTGTTTATTGTTTTACTAATTAAATAAGGCTGCTTTTAAATATTTTGTTGTTTATTTATTTTGTAAAAGGTTTATAAGTTTTTAGAATTTTATCTTGTTTTTTATAAATAGCTTTAAGCTATTTAAAGTATAAATACTGTTTTTTATGCACTTATTTAGTTTTTTTATTATATATTTTTTATTTTCTTTTTTAAAAGCAATTAAAAAAAAGCCTCTTTATTTATAAAAAAGTTTAGCGCTTTATAACTTATTATTGCTTAATAGAGTATTATATAATAATATTAAACTATTGACCTTTAAAAAAGCAGTTTATATTTTATAAGCGTTTTATTAATTAGCTTTTTTAGCAGCTTGTTTTCTCTTTTAAATAATAACTTATTATATTGTTATTATATTTTCCTCTTTTTTAATAAACTATTATATCCTGTTAATAAATAAATCTATATGGTTTATAGTCTTATTTTAATTAATTATTTGCTAAGTAAATATAATATTTTTTATTAAAAAAATTAAAGATTGCTTATATATTATTTTATATAAGCTAAAGCTATAATATTTAATTATTATTTTATCTACTCAGATAATTTTATTTAATCTTTTGGTTTATTTTTTGCTTGTTTTTTAAATAACTTTTATAAAGCTATTAATAATTAAGCGATAGCCGCCCTCGATTAAGCCTTAGCTTTAAAAATAATATATAGCTTTATAGGTTAAATTATAGCTAAATTAATTAGCTGCTTTTTTTACCTCTTTCTTATTTTTTAATTTATTATTACACTTAATCCGTAGTAGCTAGCCATATTAGTAAATAATTTATCTTTAAATAAACGCTTTAATAGCGCTAGCATTAATAGCTTTTAAAAACATTACCTTTAAATATAAAAATATTTTATAGCATACTTTTATAATAGCCTTATATTTATTATTATTAGGTATATATTAAACGTTAAGCATTTAGCTAGTTAAAATATTCTTAGCTTTATTATATTTATATTCTTTTTTTAATTAGCTAGGTTATATCTTTTAGCAAAAAGCGCAGCACTTTAAAGCGTTGCTTATATTTTTATATATATTTTTCTAATAATATTAAGCTATAATCCTATAATATATTAGGTCTTTACCATAGTGCCTAAAGCGCAAATAATATTTTTAAATAATATATTTTTAGTCTTTTTTGTTATTAATATATTATCGGATTTAAAATAAGTATTAGGCTTTTTTTTATAAGTATTTATTATAAACAAAAAAAGTAAGCGCATTATAGCAATAAGATTTTCTTTTTTTTTTAGTCGTTAAATAATTAAGCAGGTTTTTTATAGTAAAAAATCGGGCTATCTCTTATAACTTTAATAATTATTTATTTTTAAGTGCTAGTAGCTTTTTATATTTTTTTATAAATAAGTTAACTATTATAACAAAAAGCTAAAAGTTAATAAATTCCTTTATATTACCCTCCTATTAATCATTTAATTTATTTAATAGTTTTTCTAGTTTTTTTAAAAGTTTATTAGCAGCTATATATTTCTTTTTTAGTATATAATAAAGTTTAAAGTTAAACATTTTAATAAAGGCTACTTATTTAGTTAGAATAGCTTTTAATAAAGCTAAAAATTTATTATTAAGCTAGGCAATTAAAACTTTAGCATTTGTTTTAAAATAAAACCTAATACTGTAAAAATAATTTCGGAGACATTTTAATAATTTAACAACATTTAAGCATTCTTTTTTAGTCTTATTATAATTTAGTTCTAGACCTTGCTATATATTTAATTTATATCTTGCTAGGTATTATATATTATTAATATCTTAGCAGAAAATATAGCTTTAGCCTTTGCTTAAGGCGTTAATCTTAAGCTATATTACTCTTTTTTTATAGTTTAAAATAATTAAGCAAAATATAGTCGTAATAACTTTTTAAAAAGCTTTTATAGCCTTTTATTATTTATTTTTCTAGATAAATTAAATATTTTAGCGCAGTAATAAAATAAAAGGTAACGCAATAATAGCATAATAATATACTTATATTTTATAATAGCTTATAATTTCAAAAAATACTCTTATTTTTATCTTGTTTTAATATAATTTTTATTTTATAATCTTAATTACCTTTGCTTTAATAAAATAGCGTTTATAAGTTCCGCATATATAGCTAATAAGTATAGTAAATAATTTGCACTATTTGCTTTTTTTTCTACTAGTTATAACTTTAGCAAGTTTAAAGTTAAATAAAACTACGTTAATATTTTTAATATATTTTAGCATAAATTTCCAAATACCTAGGCTGACTTTTTTATTATTATATCTTATTATAGGTCTTTTTATTTTAACATCATTAAAAAAAAGTTTGCACTTAGTTAGCATAACATTATATAATATCCAGCTAACTATTTAAAAAAAGTAAGCTACTAAGTTTATAGCACCTTATAGTAGAGTTATTATTTAAAAAACTCTTAGTAGTGTTAAAAAAGCAGTCATTATATAGCTTTCTAAGGCAAAAAGTATTTAATTATATCTTAAAAAAAAATCTGCGATAAATAAGATCTAGCACATTATAAATTCTTTTGCAAATTTATCGCAACTGCGAAATAAAAATATATTTTAAATAATAATAGCATTTAGCTTTATTGCTAAATTAATTAGTTATAGTTCACTATTTTTTTTTTTAACAATAAACTAAGCATTTTAATATGCTCTATGTTTTTTTTTAAAAATAGCATTTATTATTTGCGTTTTTAGCATGTCTATTACTTGATTTTAAAAAAAGCTAGAAATAAATATGCTTTTAACTTACCATGCTTTATATAAAATCGTCTAGATTTTATAAAAAAAAGCTATCTTATCTTATATTTTTTTAATTTTGCTAAAATCCTAAGCTAATGCCATTTCTTGTTTATAAAAAACCTTAATTAATAGCTTTTTTTTTTAATTAGTTAAATTAGTAAAGCTTAGGTCCTGCTAGATCTTTTTTAAGCGTTTAGAAATTAATTATAACTTTTTTAGTTATTTAGCAAAGCAGAAATAAATGTTAGCGAAAACCTTTTTATTTCCGGTTTTTATTTCTTTATTTTAATCTTAAATATTTGCTAAAGCTTTTCTTTTTTAATAAATTAATTCTAGTAGCATATTACTATTATAATTAACGTTATCTATAAAATATATTTTTTATGCTTTTAATTTATATATTATATATGCTAAAATATTTAGCTTTTATAATAGCTATTTTTTTGCTGCTAATAGTTTTGCTTTTTTAGCATCTTATATAGCTTTATTAAAAACCTTTTTAAAGCTTTTTAAAAACTTGTTATTAGTTAATAATTTAACAATTTAATCTTTTTTTTTAAAGCTTAAGTAGTAAGCTTTTTTTTTTATATTTAATTAATTAATAAAAGCTTTGTTTAAAAACATTGCTTTATGCTTATCTAAAAATACTTAGTTATTAAAATATATTGCGTTATTAAAAATAACTCTTGCAGCGCATAAGCATAAGAAGATTTAATTATTAATTAAAAGTAGTTAATAATTATTTATATTATTTTTATAATTATAAATAGCTATTAGTTTTCTGTAGCTTAAAATGCGCTTTTATTATAAAGTCGGTCTTTAATTAGCATAATAGCTAAAGCAATAATGCAAATATTGCTAATAATAATAGTAGCTATTAAGACTTCTTTATTAAAATATAGCATATAGTTAATAAAGCTAAAAAAGTTTATTTTAAAAAGTAATAAAGCAGCAGCTACTTTATTTAAAACAATATATATAAAAACCTGCAGTATATACTTTTCTACTATTTAAACTAGTTAAACAATAAATTTTTAGCAGTTATTAAATGACGCAGCTTTTTTAATAAAATAGCTATTTTAAATCATAGCTATATCAAGCATTAGAATTTAATTTTTTTAAATATAGCTTTTAATAATAAGGCTTGCTTATGCTTTTATATTAAATAAGCTTATAATTACCAAGTTCTTAGGTATTTTTTCAACTTATATAATAATTTTAAGTGTTTTTTTAATATAGTTTTTTATTTATAACAGTTTTATACTAGTATTAAAAGCTTTATAAATTTTTTTAGTTAACTTTTAAAGCTTAATATAAATATTATTAATTAAAATAACTAGTAGTTTAGTTGTTAATATTAATTAACTATTGGTTTTTATTTTAAATAAATTATTAATATAAAAAATCGATTAGTTTAGCTATAGCTAAATATTTTTTTTTTTAAATATTTTTTTTATTTTAAAAGCCTATAAAGCTAATAGCTATAATATATTAAAGAATAAGCTTAGCAGTTTTTTTTATATAAGTTTTACTTTTATTTTCGCAAGATCTTAAATTTTGTTTAAAAATATTTATTTGCGTTTTATTTTTTTTATTAGTTTTAGGGTTGCTTTTATAATATTTTTAGCTTAATTAATTAACTTTAAAGCTAGTTAATAAATATTCTTATTAGTTTGCTTATCGGTCGTAGTTTTATTATTATTAATACGACGTCTTTTTATTGCCATAGCGTTAATGCTTATTTTAATATTAAAGACTTTTATTAAAAAAAAAATAAGTAATTTTAGCAGGCTGTTTAAAAACTTTTTATTTATTGCCTTTAGTATAATATATCTTTTATTTTTTTAGCACTTAGTTTGCTTGCTATATTTAAACTTAAAGTAATTTTCTTATTTTAGAATTTTTATTTCTTATTGTTTTAAATAAACAAAGTTTGCTTAAAAGTTTACTTTTAGTATAAGCCTTTAATTAATTAGTAATAGTTGCTTAAGGATTAATACTAAGGCTTGTTATATTATTAATAATAAATTTTTTGCGTCCTTAGCGGTTTTTTTTTTAAGCTTTGCTATTTGCTGTTTTAACTTAAGGTTTTCCAGCATATAATTATGCTTGCGTAATACTTTATAAGCAGCTTTAGCAGTAAAAAAATAAAAAGTAAAAGTTGTTTTAAATATTTATATTAAAGCTGGCATAATATATCCTTTTCTTATATATTCTTTTGTTATTTTGTCTTAGTTAATAGTTATATATTAAATATATAGCAGTATGTTTAAAGATTTAATATATAATGCTTGTTTTTTATTAATTAAGTAAAAAGCTTTATATTCTTTATAATCGTATAATAATAAACAAAACCTTAGTCTATAATTTATACCTTTATATTTAAAACACTCATTACTAAAATACTTATTATTATTATAGCTCTTGTTATTATTATATAATTAATTATACCTATTATACCTTAGATTACTTTTTAAATTATTAAGCTTGTTATTATTCTAGTTATTATTTTTATTAAACAAATTAAATTATTAAACTTAAATAACAAAAGCATTAATTTATTAATTATTAATTAAATAGCCTTATTATTAATTTGCTTTTTATAATAATAGCTGTTTAAGCAGTATATAATATTAACTTTTATTAGCAGCTAGCTAAAAAAGCCTATTTATAGTTTTAATTATTTATATTAAGTTAACTAATAGATTTTTAATTTATATTATTAGTTAATTAATTACAAGGTTTAATTTATCTATTTTAATAGTTAATAATAGTATAAATTGGTTAACTATAAAAGCATATAATAATATTATTATAGATAAAGGTATAGTTTAATTTCTAGTTGTCGGTAGCTAAATAAAGTATATAAATATATTTAAGAATTAATAACTATTGCTAAAAATAACTAGAAAAAGAACATTTTAAAGTAAAAGAGATAATTTAACGCTTGCTTAAGTTTTTAATATTATTAAAGCTTTGTTATAGTTTTTATTATATAGTTTTTCTTTAATAATTAAGTTTTAAACAAAGACTTAGCATAATTAATTAATTAAAATAGCTTTAATTAAGTTATAAAAATAAAAGTTTTTAAAAATAAATAATATTTTTTTTCTTAGCTTTGCTATTAAAGCTAAATGCTAAAAAAAAAACTAAGCATAGTCTTAAAGCTAAATATGTTTTTAAGCAAATAATTAAGCAAGCTGTTTATATTTTAACTAAGTTTGCTTAAAGTTGCTAGGTTTATATTTTTGCTTTAAAATCTTTTTAATTTTGTTTTAATCTATAATAATGCTTATTAAATATTAAACAGTATACTTTTTAATAATAGTTTTTATTTAATAAAAGAGTTAATTAGTTTATTTTAATTAAAGTAAACGGCATGATTTAAAAAGTCGCTTTATTTTTTTAAGCTATTTTATAACTTTAGTTCTATTAAAAAGGTTTTAAAATTAAAAAACAAGATTAAAAATAAGTAAGCTAATAATATAAAATATTACCGAAGTAGTAATAAGCACTTGTAAGGTTATTATAAAGTGCTTAAAGTTTAAAAAAGACTTGTTTTTTTTTATACTATTTAATAATATATTTATTAAGTTAAGGTTAATTTAATTAAAAGTAAAAGTTAATATTATAAGTATATTTTTGCTTAAAAAGCTATTATTTAGTGCTAGACCAAAAAAGTTATAAGGTTAATTTTTTTTTTATTATAAGTTTATATTAAAATATAAGTTTATTTTATAAAAATATAAAAAAATAAAAATAATAAATATTTAAAAAATAAAAAGTATAGCAATATTATTATTAGTTGCTGCTTTTATAGTTTTAATATGTTGTTTTTTTTTATAATAAAGTAAAGATTTAGTTTATCGAGCTTGTAAAAACTTGCGTAAAGATCTATAAGCGGTTAAGCTAAACAAAAGAATTTAATAAAATAAAAAAAAAAAAAATAAATCGCTGTTTTTTTTAAAACAGCTAGTATATATTATATAATTAGTTAGTATTTTTTTTCTAAGTTCTTTTTTTATAGTTAGCTGTTTTAGCTAGTATATATTTGCTTGGTGTTTTATTATAATCTCTAGTTTTTTATATTTTAGGTAAGCTTGCACAGCAAAAGCAGCAAATAATTAATAGGGCGTTTTACTTAAAACAGCTTTTTCGAGAAAAAAATAAAAAGGCGATAAAAATCGTTGTATTGTTTTCGTAGTATTAGTTAGCTAATATATAAGTTTGCCGTTCCGTGGTCGCACTCTAAGAAGTAATAAATATTAAATATTTTAAGCCTTACCGAGAATATTAATATGTTAAAATAACAAAGCCAACTAATAAAACAACTAATAAACTTACTATATTTAAATCTAAAATAATAATATAAAGTAAAAAAGTCTAATTAAAAGAGAAAAAAACGCAATATTTATATTTTATAAAAAGTCTATTATATTTAAAAACTAAAGTCTACATAAGAAATCCCTTTATAAGTACACGCAAGGTTAGGCCTATGCTTAACCATTTTAATAACAAGCCTTTATTTTCTTTTACTAGCTCCTAGCTTTGTCGCAATATATAATTTATATTTTTAATCTTTTATTTTTTATATTATAAAATTATTTAACTATTATATAATTAAATCGTTTAATAATTATTTATAATATAGTTTATTTACTACTTAATAAAAATATTTTATTATTTAATTTTTATTTTTATATTATTAAATATATATATAATTAAATTTTAAAACTATTATAATACGCTTTGTTTTTATTTTTTTATTTTAATATTATATTTATATATATAATTAAGTTTTAAAACTATTATAATACGCTTTTTTTTTTATTTTTTTACTTTAAATATATTATTTTTATTTTTTTTTTATTTAGCTTATTATAATACTATACTTATTAATAATTAATAATAAGGTTAAGGTTAAAAATGCTTAAATTAAAATCAAGCAATTAAATTAAATATAAATTAATTTATATAAATTATTAAGTAAATATAATATTAATAATAACTTTATTATTTTTATTATTATTAATAAAAAATTTATTATTTAGTTTTTTAGTTTTTATATATATTTTAAAAGCTTAATACCTTTTATTTATTATATTTTCCGGCTGCTTTAAAATATAATAAATAATAATTATATTTTTATTTACAAGATTTTAATTAAAACTATTTTAAGTTTTATTACTATAAGCTATAAAGTTATATTAGTTATTAATAATTATATAATTAATTAAAAATATAATTACGCGATTTATTTAAACTATTTATATTTTAAATACTTTATAATTAATTATAATTATTTTATTTGCTTATAATATACTAATAAAAATAATTGCTATATTTGCAAATATATTAGCTACTATAAAAAATTTTGCCTAGTTTATTATTATATTTTTTATATAATTTATTAAGCTTGCAATAAATATATTATATTAAAATATTTTAAGCTTTTTGTTTTAATTTATTTAAAAAAAACTATTCACGATCTTAGCTTTATTTTATTATTAAATGTTTAAACTTTTTTAAGTAATATTTTTAAATTATTTAAGCTTTTAAAAAAAGATTAAAAAACTATTTATATAATATAGCGTTTTAATAAATATAGCAAGTATAAAAATGCTTATATTATGTCGGGATAATAAAGCTAACTAATAAAAAACAATTAAAATAATAATAACAACAAAAATAATAAAAATAACTAGTAGGGCTTACATGGCTAAAATGACTATATAAAGGGCTAAATTAACTATGTATATATAATTAAATGTAAGATGTATTATATAAGATAAGGTATATTGTGAGGTGAAGTAGGTAGGTAGGTTGGCCTGCGGCTAACAGCCCTTTATATAGCTAGTATAACAGGTGCGCACGGGCCGCAACAGCCTAGGTCAACTACTACGCAGGTGCCTAGCACCTGCAGGGACCGCCAGCTCTGTTATATTTTTCCCTTAGTTAAAGTCATTTCTTTAAAATAACCTCCTGACTTTAAAAACAACAAGGGCTGGAAAATAATAACTACTTAACTCGAACACTTACACTTATAAACCTCAACGGTTTAAAAAAAAAAAAAAGCCTGCCTTTTACTTAATAAGCTAATAGGTTTTTAATTAGCTAACTTTTTGCGCGCGCGCGGCCGTATAACGCTTGACTTTTTTTAATCTTTTAACTACTTAATTATTTAACTTTAGACTTTTCTTTATTATAAAGCTTTCCTTAGTTTTAGGCTTTTTTTAATCTTAAATAGCTTATAACTTATTTGCTTATAACCTGCTGCTTATTAATATTTTCTTATATAAAACAAGTAATATTTTATTTAATTATTAGTATTTCTTGGTTTTTTAATTTTTTTTGCAGTATTTACTAGCTTATATAAGCTTAGCTTAAACTATTTTTTTAGTTCTTTTAAAAGCTTTGCTACTTTAAATATTTTTTTTTTTTTAAGGTTATATTTTAGCCCTTGCTATTTCTAGATTTTCGCGGTATTTACTAGCTTGCGTAGGCTTGGCCTAAACTTTCTTTAGCTTTTTTAAAAGCTTTACTATTTTAAATATCTTTTTTTTTTTAAGGTTACACTTTAGCTTTCGCTACTTTAGTTTTTTTAAATATATATTAATTAGTGCTAAATATTATCTTTTATTTTTTAATATTTAGTTGCTAGTTTTTTTAGTTATATAAGTAGGTAATAAATAAAGTGATTTAAATAACTATATAGCTAAAAGTATAGCTATATATTAATTTATATAACAGGCTGCTTAAACGTGTATATATATAGTAAGGCTAGTTAAGCTTAACTTAAAAGGCTAATAAAGCTTTAACGGTAGCTAATTAAGTAGTTAAACATATAACTATAATAAATAGCTATAATATAAGTAAGTAAATGTTATACAAGCATGTCCTTATATAAAATAATATAAAAGGCTGCTTATATAGCTATAAAAACATGCGTAACTAACTAATTAATAAGCTATAATAACTAAATAACTTAAATAAATAAATAAATATATTATAAATAGCTATATAAGTAGGTATATATATAAAATAATATAAATAGCTGTTTATATAGCTTAAAGCGTAAATAACTAGTTAATTAATAATAAATAAAAGTATTTAGCTTATAATAAAAGCTATATATAGCTTTAGCGAAAATATAGCTAAGTAGTTATAAAGTTAAATATTTAAATAATTAAACAAAAAGCTAGTTATAGCTATTTTTATAATATAAATATATAAGTAAAGCTATATATAAAATAGTATAAGCAGTAGCTTATATAGCTATTTTAGCATAAGTAGCTAACTAATTAATAAAGTAGCTAGCTATATAACGTGTATTTAACTTAAATAGCTTAAATAAAAAGTATAGCTATTTAATTAATTAACTAATAACTAATTAACTAATTAAATAACTTAGGCTGTTTTAAAGCTATAAGTACGCAAGTAAAGTTATATATTAAAATATATAAAAACTTGTTTACGAAAATATATTTAGCTAATATAGCTAAGTTAAAGTCGAAAGCAATAAATGAAAGCTAAAAGCATTATAACTTAATTAACGCGAAAGCACTTAGTTAATTAACGCAAATAAAAGCTATTAGCTAACTATTAGCAATTTAACTAAAGCTAACCTAGGCTAACCTATAACCTTTATAGCTAAAAGTAAACTTGTATATAAAATTATATAAGCAGCTACTTTTATATAATAACAGCTAAAGTAATAAGCTAATTAGCATAAACTAATAATAAATAATTAATAGTAGTGCTAGCAAAATTTATCGCAATATTTTTATATAAGCGCAGCTGCATATAAAATTATATATAAAGCTGCTTTTAAAAAAATAGTGTAGCAATAAACTAATTAGCAACGCGAATAGCCTAAAAATAATAGTATCGGCAGTAGTAAAAGTAAACGCGTATAGCTAACTAACTAGCTAACCTAACTAGCTTAAACAAAGACTTAAACAAAGGCTTTTTTTTAACTATATATTTATGCTATATAAGCAACGAGATTTAACTAATTAATAAGGTTTAAGGTTAAATATAATAATAACAAAAATAACGCAGCAGTATTTTTAAATAAGTAACGGCTAGCCTTAACTAAAGGTTTTTTTTATATAAAAAACTATTAATTAATAAAAACAAAGGCTAACAAAGGTATAAGACTTAAAATAAGTAGCAAATAAAGACGAATTAAACAGCTTTTTAAGCTATATATATAAGAGCAAAGTTATATATTAAATTATATAAGGACTAGCTTTTAAATAATTTAACTAGCAACGTAAATAACTAAGAATAATAAAAATAACAGGTAATTAACGCATATATGCTAGGCAAATAAGCGTATAAGTATAACTATATATAAAAATATATAAAAGGCTGCTTATATAACTATTTTAGCAAAAGTAACGTGCTAATTAATGTAAATAACTAAAGATAATAATAAATACGAAAGTAAATGCGAAAGCTATAGCCTAGCTAATTAGTTAACTTAATTAATTTAACTTAACTTAATTAACTAACTAATTAATTAACTATAAAGCAGTAACTTAGGTTATTTAAGCAAGTATAATAGTTTAATTAACGTATATTAGCTATAATAAAGGCTATAGCAAAGGCTAAAGGCTATAGGTAATTAACTAGCTAATTAATTAGCAAAAAAAAGTATATAACTAGTTATAGCTAGGTAACTAAAGCTAACCTATAGCCTTTAAAGCCTAGATATGCAGCGAAAAGCATAAACGTATAATAATTTATATAAAAGCATGCTCCTAAAGGCATTCGGGCAAATATTGCGGTTTAAACTAAAAATATTTGCGTATAAGCTATCTTTAAAGGTATCTTATAAGTCTAAAATAATGCTAGACATATTTATATAGTTATTTATAGCGTAAAGCGTCGCGATAAGTCTCCAAGCTTTGGTCGCACTTTAAAAAGTAATAAGCGTTAGGTATTTTAAGTCTTACCGAAAACACTAATACATTAAAATAGCAAAGCCAACTAATAAAAAACAACTAAAACAACAACAATAACAAAAACAATAAAAACAACTAGTAAAGCCTATATAGCTAAAATAACTATATAAAGGGCTAAATTAACTATATATATATAATTAAATATAGGATATATTGTATAAGATAAGGTATATTGTGAGGTGAAGTAGGTAAGTAGGTTAGCCTGCGGCTAACAGCCCCTTATATAACCAGTATAACAGGTGCGCACAGGCCGCAACAGCCTAGGTCAACTACTACGCAGGTGCCTAGCACCTGCAGGGACCGCCAGCCCTGTTATAATATTATTTAAGCAATCTTATATATTATTAATATATTTATTAATAAAAGCTTTTTATTTAAAAAAAAACTTAAATAAACTAGCTTATATATAATTACGCTATATATTATTAAATATATTAATTATATTAACTTTATAAACGCAAGTAAATATTATATTATTATTAAATTTAATAACGCTTATTATAATATTTATTATATTATATTAAAATATAATTATTAACTTAAAAGCTATAATAAATATTAAATATTTATAATTATAAAGATTAAATATAATATAATTATATAAAAACTAAAGATTATTAAAATATTTATAGCTATTTTTTAAAAGTAAATATATTTAATTAACTACGCAGATTTTTTTTTAGCACTATTATATTTAGCTTTTAAAATTAAATTTCTGCTTAATATATTAACGCAAATAAATAATATTTATTATATAACTTATATTAATTTAATAATAAAGCTTATAAAAACCTTTTAATTTTAATTTATTAATATATTTAATAGTTTTAGCAAAATTATAATAAACGCAATAAACTTTTATTAATATTAAATTATAATTTTAAGCTATAATTATAAATTATAAATTTTTACAACGTTTTATATTAAAAAATAAAAACGTTATAATATAAACTTATATAATTTATTTAAATATAATATATAAAATAGCGTTTTAAATATTATAAATAAGTTAATTAATTATTTTAATATAAAGTTTTAGCAATAAAAAGCGCTTAAAGTTTTTATAACTACTATTAAAAAATTTATTTAATTATTATATATTATTATATATAAATATAATTATTAAGCTAAATTAATAAAATATATTAATTGTTTTAAAACTTTTATTATAATAATATTAATACCCGGTTTAAATATTTGCAAATATATTATTTTATAGCTGTTTTTTATTATTTTACTTTAAAATTTATTTTTATTACTTTAATTTAATAATAAGCTTAAAGTTAAACTTATCGATATGCTTTTTTAAGCGCTTTAATTATTAGCAGTTAATATAAACAAAAAAAAAGCTATTTAAATAATTTTTAAAACGTTAATTAAAATTATTTATAAAGCTTATAATATTAGTTAAAAAATTTACAGCTATATAATTATATATATAACTATAAATAATAAAATAATTAATAAACAATTTAAGTTTATTAATATATAAGCTATAAAAATTTTTTTAAAATATATTAATAAAAAAATATTTAAATTAAAAAAAAACTATAAAAAGCATATTTAATAATAAATTAAAAAGCTATAATAATATTATTAATTTGCTTTTTTTATAAAAGTTTTAAACAAGCTATTATTATATAATATTATATGCTTATATTTTTTAAAAGCTTAAAAAAAACTATTAAACTATATATTTTTTATCTTTATATTATATTATTTATATTAAAAAAATTATTATAGTAAATTATAACTAATTAAAATTAATATAATAAACTTTAATATTATAAAAAAAATAAATAATAAAAGATTTTTTATATAAATTAAAAATATTTTATAAATATTAAATATTAAATTATTTTTTATTTAATTAGTTTATAATAATACTTTTAAATATAAAATAAAAGCTATAATAACCGCTATTATTATTAGCAGTAATAAATTTATTAAGCTAAATTTTAACTACTAATAATTTAATTTTAATTAAAAATATATTTAATATATTAATTTTATTAATTTTTTTACGCTTGCTTATTTTTTTAATTATATTATAAATAAAACGCTATAAAAATTAGTTAATTTTTATAAAGCAAAGCTTAAGCTTTTTATAGCTAAGCTAAAGTTAAAAACTAAGCTAAAAAAATTAAAGCTAAAAACTAAGCTAAAAAAATTATAGCTAAAAACTAAAAAGTTAAAAATAAAACTTAAAAAGCTAAAAATAAAAATTAAACTTAAAAAACTAAAGCTAAAAATTAAAAAGCTATAAATAAAACTTAAAATAAATATAATTATTAATAAAAAAGCTAAATTTAAGCTTTTTAATTTTGCGTTAAAAAAGCTTATAATAGTAAATATATTTAAAATTAGTTTAATAAGCGTTATAAAAAAAAATTTAAAGCTTTATTTATTAAGTTTTTTATATTTTATAAAAAATAATATTTATTTTTAATTATAAATATTTACTATATAATTTATAGTTTAAAGTTTATTATTAACTATTTAAAAATAAATAAAAACGCTTTTATTATTTTTTTTAAAACTTTTTATATAAAGTTTAATTAATAAAAACTTGCTAGTTATAATTAAATTAACACTTTTATTATTAGCTTTTATATTTGTTTTTTTTACGTTAATTATTATAAAATTTTCTTAAAATAATACTTTTTAATAAAGCAACTTATAAAAATCTAACTTAAAAAATAATTTTTTTAGTAAAATAAATTTTAATAAGATTTTTTTTTTAATAAAAACTTAATATAAAGCTATTAAAAATATAAAAAATATAAAATAAATTAATAATATTAAAAATATTAAATAAACTAATAAAATTTAAAATATAAAATAAATAAACGCTAAATAAACTAATAAAGCTAAAAATAAACTTATTAATATTATAAAGTTATAATAAAATATTGCTTATTAAGCTAATAATAGTTAATATAATAATAATTAGTTTAATATTTAAAACGCTAAATAAACTAATAAAACTAAAAATAAACTTATTAATGCTATAAAGTTATAATAAAATATTATTTATTAAGCTAATAATAGTTAATATAATAATAATTAACTTAATATTTAAAACGTTAAATAAACTAATAAAGCTAAAAATAAACTTATTAATATTATAAAGCTATAATAAAATATTGCTTACTAAGCTAACAATAGTTAATATAATAATAATTAGCTTAATATTTAACCTATTAAATAATAAATAAAAAACTAAACTAATAATAATTAACGTAATAATAATTAGCTTAATAATTAGCCTGCTAATAATTAGCTTAATAATTAACCTGCTAAATAATAAATAAATAACTAAATAAACAATAATTAACGTAATAATAATTAGCTTAATAATTAACTTATTAAAAAATAACTTAAAAATAATTAAAATAATAATAATTAAACAATTAACAATTAATAAAATAGCAATAATTAAAAAACTAATAATTAAAATAATAATAGTTAAGCTAATAATTATTAAAAAAATAATAATTAATTAAATAATTTTTAAAAAGCTAGCAAATAATTTAGCGCTAAATAAAATAATTATTAAACCGTTTTTAAATAAAATAATAAACTATTGCTTAAAAAAATTAAAAAAATTATAAGCTAAAATATTAAAACTAATAATAAAAAAAAATTAAATAAAGCGCTTTAATTTATTTTTAACTTAGTTTTTATAATAAATTTAATAAACATGCTTAAAATATATATTTATTTTTAAACCTTAATTATTAATTAAATAAATATTTTATTATTATTATTATTAAATTAATTTATTAAGCTATATTAATAGCGCAGTTATTTTATATATTTATATTTGCAAGTAAAAACTATGCTAAAAAAGCTTATGCTTAGCAGGCTAAGCGCTTGCTTTATTAATGCGTCGGGAAAGTAAAGCTAACTAATAAAAAATAATTAAAATAATAACAACAATAAAAATAATAATAAAAACAACTAGTAGAGCCTATATAGCTAAAATAACTATAAAAGGGCTAAATTAATTATATATAATTAAATATAAGATAAGGTCTATATAAGATAAGGTATAAAGTAAGGTGAAGTAGGTAAATAAGTTGGCCTGCGGTTAACAGCTCCTTATATAGCTAGTATAACAGGTGCGCACAGGCCGCAACAGCCTAGGTTAACTACTACGCAAGTGCCTAGCATCTATAAAAACCGCCAGCTTTATTATATTCTTTTTTTAATTAAAGTTATCTTTTTAAAATAACCTTTTAACTTTAAAAATAATAAAGGTTAAAAAACTTAATAATTATTTAATTTAAACTTTTATATTTATAAACCTTAACGGTTTAAAAAAAAAAAAAAAAGCTTGCCTTTTATTTATTAAGCTAATAAGTTTTTAATTAGCTAACTTTTTGCGCGCGCAGTTATATAACGCTTAACTTTTTTTAGTTTTTTAATTATTTAATTATTTAATTTTAAACTTTTTTTTATTATAAAGCTTTTTTTAATTTTAAGCTTT